>CABFWO010002262.1:0-19787 GCA_902155825.1 Timema genevievae
TCCCCCCCTGAATCCGCGCCTGTGTGTATCTATGTGTGTTTCTCTATGTATACCTCTGTGTTTATGTGTCTGTACGTGTGTGTATATCTCTCTATTTATGTGTCTATATGTGTGTATATATCTCTGTATTTATGTGTGTACGTGTGTGTAAACCTCTGTATTTATGTGTGTGTGCTTGCCCAGAGAACTTTGAATCCCACCTCCAAGCCTTCCGAGAAGAAACGACCGCTCTTTTTTCTTTTTTTTTACGAGTGACAATGAAACGCAAGATGTTATATTGGTTTTAAATTAGTATAAAATCTCTTGAGAACAAAAGAAAACGCATATTTTAGAAGAAGGCGAACTTTTTTTTAGAGCCGAGTTTTTTTTATATGACGGTTTAGGGTTGAGAGTTTGTCTCGAGGAGATACTGCAGGGGCGTCGTCAGCTGTTATTCAGTCTTACCGTGCGTGGGGAGATAGGCGCTTTTCCTTTGTTGTCAGGTCCGATACTCGGTGATTTGTCAACCGGTTTGATGGAGGTCAAGAGTTCTTAGCCATGTGCTCGAGAATGTTCTACTTGATGCTAATATACAGGCACTACTGTATCACCAAGGGGTCACCTTTTTAGGCCTCGATCACAAACAAGTATACACCAGATCCTCAGCCTTACGGAAGTTTCGCTGTGCTCTTTGAGCCAGGTTGAGTTCATCAACACAGGGGTTCGCTAGTGTCAACGCTGAGTGATAAAATCAATTCCAAATGTGCAGTTGTTAAACGACATATTTTTAAAATGTTCGTCAAAAGGGGCAATTGTAATCGTATATAGCAGTCTGTTCTTTGTGAGATGGGATTATATGAAGAGGGGGTTGGGTCGCTACCTGAACCTAGCTACGTGGAAGCTGGCAGATTGACTCGAGATGGATATTTGTGTCTTTCTCTAGTGAAAGCATGTTTGAAATGAGCTGTTTTTTTTTAAATGCCCCTTGATTGCACCTAGTGATAACCTTGTTGAAGGACTTTCCCACGGAGCGCAGCCATTTTAACCTGGAGGTTGTGGGTCTGGTGGGTGCCTTGTTTGTGGCCACTATTGACTTAGAAACTTATCAAAGGTTCCCACGATCATCCATCACTACTCCACTCTACGTCTGATCTTTCTATTTGTCCATGCATCTTATATTTATTCTTCAAATTCAATCTTTCTACAGATACTTATGTCCCTACTGTTATAGAAAGAATTATATAATAAATAAATTGTACATTTTCATATCAAACGATTTAATTTTCTTATAACATTACCGATTATGACCGATCATCATTATTATGGTCACATCTCAAATATTATCTTAGGGTGTATGAAGCTACCAAAACGTGGATTTTGCTTCGAGTATTTCTCAACTTCAATTTCAACTTCACTACGAAAAAAATAAATTGGCCCCGGCAGTAAAAATTTGGAATGTCAATAAGGCATATAACAGGTCCAGATTGTTTTGTTTTCTGTTGTTATGTAGTACAACTGTACATGACAATTTTCTATTTTATTGATTAAATTACTTGTATTAGTAATGAAATTTAGCAAATGGACAAAATGTGTACACATTTTTACAATCAAAAAACCTTTAATATGACAGTCTATTTAGTGTCTACATATGTATAATTAATTTTATTCCAGTATACATTTTTTTTAATGTTCTAACTTCAATTCGGGTTCGGGAACATTTCTGATTAGATTTAACTTTATTTAATCAGCTCATCAGTATGAATACTTTACAAGTTTGGAAATAACTTCTAATCCAGAATCATGATCATCTAAACTCACACGTAACGTAAAAATTCTCCTCGTGTTTTAAAGTGAAGCCATCATATTGCACTTAACTTAACGTTGGCGTTAAATTCCCCGTTAGGGGGCGGCCAGACTGAGCGAGCGCGCGAGTGACTAAAATATAAAATAGAACACATTGGTTGTAATGAGAGGTGGCCAGACTGGAGTGCGCGAGCGACTGAGCGCGCACGCTTGAAAGATATAAATGATTTTATTTTTCAAGCGCGCGGGCTCGACCCGGTACAGTCTAGTTTACAGGCGCTAGGCAATATTATTATATGTTGGTTCATTGAGTGCTAGGAAAACTTCTCAATTTGACACCTGTATGTATATATGTGTGTGTGTGTAAAACTAATAAGTTAAAATACTTCAATATTATCAAAGCAGGCCTTTACCAATAAGAATCACCATTAGCGTGGAGAGAGGATGAGAAAACTACAACAATAAATCACTTGTTAAAACCACCCTCAGTTCACTCAGCCAAGATTCGGAGCCTCCTCGTCAACAACTAAATGAGAGTTATCTGCTAATCACGCGCTTGCCAGTCTGGCCGAACCCTAAGAGTTGTCCAGGAGATAGCTTTAACTTCAAGTGAAGTATACTACGTGTTCCCACCAGACAATCACGTTTCAAGTAAAGTTAACACGGCTATTTAGCACTTCATTTGTTTGTTTATAGTGTGCAGACATCTTCTTCGGTATAGTTCGTTTATCCTCGTCTCGCGAGAAACAAAACATCATGGCTTCTATTGCAAGTACTCTAAAACTTAATCACCCTTAATTGCCCGGCTTCTATTTTAATGAACAATTTATAAGACAGTTCAAATTAATTGTCTGTGTTTTGATAGAATATTAACGTTACGTTACGTGAACGTTAAGTTGATCATGATCCTGGCATAAAACACACACACATACAAAACGGAACTCCTGTTTAAAAATCTCGACGATGACAGGATCACCAAACGGAGTCTTTGACTCCCACACAACATCGTTTCAGATGTCAAGATGGCGGGGATAATTATTCTCAAAGGATTTATTTGGCGCGACAAATGGTGCAACAAGTAGCCTGCAGGAGGTATTACCTGGACAAGGTGTCCTTGACATCTTAGTGTCACATTTTAGAAGCCCAAGAAGACATTGTCTTGTTGTTTTGATCGTGAGATGATCGATAGTATAAACACACACGTGAGAGTATGTTGCAACGAATGGCCTACAATCAATTTTATTATTATTATTATAATTATTATTATTATGTGTTTTGACTTTCAGGAGGTCCATTGTACTGTTTAAATTGAGTCCTCCAGAATGTCCTATCAGCATCTTCCCTTTTTTAGATTATGAAACTTTATCTTTTTTCCCATTTTGAGGTCATCAATCAGTTGCATACGTCGTGTTCTTGGTTCCCTTCATCCTTCCACCTTGACACTCAATAAGCCATTTTTTCTCCTAATGTGAGCCATCTAGTTGGTTTTCTTTTAATTTACTTTTCCTTATAGCTTCTTTATTAGTCCCACGATCTGTCCACTCAATATTAACGTCACTCGCTTCAGTGTCTGAATGGTCTACGGCAGGGGTAAACAATAATTTTTTTATAGAGGTACGTTTAAAAATCTTGCTAGACTTTAGTGGTTCGGTAAACTTTAGCAGTGACTGAAGGTCAGGTCCCACACGCCTACAGGCCTATACAGTAGCCCCATGGCTTCTTTGGTGCTGACTGACAGCTGACGGCTTTGAAAAGCTACCAGACCAAATTATGTATCCCTACGCCGAACCATATGATCTGCAAAAAACATGTCTTTAGCAGTTGTCACTTCTGACAGTCAAAATTTAGGTATATACCTAACTGTTGACTGTCAGAAGTCAGCTATGAACTGTCAGTCAGCACCAAAGAAGCCATGAGGCTACTGTACTAATTCAAAAACGTGATTCTCTTTCCTTTTAGTTTATTATACTTATTTACTAACAAAAACAAAAGGCCAAGCACATCCACGTGGCACGCCATTGTTTGTGAAGGGGCAGGTTATGGCTGCCCTCCCTTGTCTAACATCCGCTCACGCCCACTGAAATATAATTTCTTCTGTTTATCACTATCTTGTTGAGGTCCGTAAACAATGTGTCTATGGTCCGCCATTTGGGGACCCCTGGTCTTATGTTAGACTGACCTGCTGAAGACGGGAAGATCGGGATTCGAATCTCGGTAGGATCTACTGAGGGTTGTTTTTCTTAAAATGGTTTCTCGCTTTCCTTCCACGCCAATGCGGGTAGATTACCTCTAAATGCTTCTTTCCTCATCCCTACCCCATTAGAGTAATTATCATATATGCGGATAACCTGAACAGATAGTAAGATGCGGTGGTGAAAAAAAAAATTAACGTTGACCTGACATGACAAGATGACGGCGCGTTGGAGTTTGGTTAGCTCAACAATGGTGTTATTGATAAGACATGCTGTAACGGGAGGGGAAAATTATAGCGGGCTCAAACTGTAAAATATATAAAAATAATAATTAGGGGTGTGCGAATAAGCGTCTTTCATTTGTGATCTAGTTTGAATGAAAATATCTTGTTTTAGTCGAGTTTGTGTAATATAGACCAATATTTGTACTAAATATATTTTCAAGTTTTTTTTTCCAGTCATTTTTTGAAAATTGTTATGATCATAAAAAGCTGCATTTCCTGTTAAATTAAATGTAACTGTTTTGTTATTTTATTATAACGGTTTCTTTTCCACGCCGCACAATTATAACACGTATTGTAAATAGAGCCTTTCTCGTTAGCTCTAACCTCTTCAACTAGAATTAGACACATACTCGCATCGATGGTCACAGGGGCTGAGTCATCAAACTCATATTGTCTGGTTTGCTGGTGACAGGGAGGTCAGGGCTGGGTTCTGACTCCGAGGTTTTTTTCCCCTAAATGGTTTAATACTCTCTCTCCTAGAAAACGTGGGCACATTTTATAAAAAAATTTCCTTCATTGTCCTTACGCCTTTAGTGTAAGCATGTGGCCTCCCGAAAGGGGATAAGAAACGTTACATAAAAAAATAAAATTAACTAGATACATTTGCATATTATCACTTTGGGCTCCTCCATTTTTTATTTGTAAAAATTTTTTTTAGAAAAAAGCCATTAAAATTTTTGTCAAAATTGAATTTTCGATCAAATTCGATTCTACATTATCTTATTAATTTGTAGAACGAAATTTTTTTATAAATAATTCCCTGCTTGGTCGCATTTCAAAACTCCATCCCTCGATGCTATTATTATTATTATTATTATTATTATTATTATTATTATTATTATTATATTTAATTTTTTATTAATTAATAAATAAAATTGAAATTTAAAAAATTTATTTGCACATAACTAATTCCACCTTATTACAATTAATGAAGTATCATAGAAATTCTCCCCTACCCCGCAAAAAAAAAATGGTTTCAAAATTCAAACTAACAATTCAAAGTCGCCAAAAGATTGGGGCTGGTGTAAAAAATGTTTCCATCCACATGTATTGTAATTAAATGCACAAATACAAAATACATCACTCTAAGAAAAATGTAAGGCTATAATTACAAAGATAAACTACTCTGTAAAGTAGATAGTATATGTAGCTAATATTTCTTACTTTTAATGACGAGTCGACCTTTCTAAGATGTTTTATTTTATGCTAATGGCCTCTCGTATTTCGGCGAAGGAAGCTTGTAATTGCTGGTTAAAGCTCGAGATAGAAAGCCTTGCTAAATTCAGAACAGGAATTTACTTCTTCTAAAAGACCTTTACATCCAGATAATTTCCAGTAAAATGTTTAATGTATGCAAATAATTGATAATATGGTTAAATATTCGTTTTTATTCCCTTTTCCTTATTTTATATACATTTTTTCTTCTATGACGACATGTTTCGGTGAATTATTACTACTCCTTGCCAAATAAACATGAACATTATTAGAAGTATGCAAATAAGACAATCTGGAGCTATGTTGAACAATTTTTAAGGTGTGGCAGTTATTATTAATAAACGTATTGTAATATATTTAAATTTGATGTAAATATCATACATGTCACTTGTGAAGTGTTAATTACAACCATTTCAGATTATTATTTGAATATCATCTGCGTTACATTAAATTATACCAGAATTAGTGATATTTATAGAGTTATGACAGCAAACCCTAGCTCGAGGTAGCTCTAGATTAAAACAAAAACCTGTTGTAAAGTTGTTAACCTATACGAGACGTAAAGAAAATCCCATTATTTGTTTGTTTGTTTGTTTATAGTGCACCACATCTTACTTCAACTACTTTTATAGAAAAAAACCATTACGAGTTATATTGAGCTGCAGTATAGTGGTCAGAGTTCCTGGATACAGATTCAGGGGTCTTGGGTTCGTTCCCCAGCGCTTCCAGATTTTCTTTGAGGTAATAGGTCTGGAACGGGGTGAACTCAGCCTCTGAGATCTGAAGGAGGAGCTACTTAGATAAAAAGGTAGAAGTTCAGGTTTAGAAAACTGAGATTAATGGCAGAAGGGCTCATTGTGCACATCACATGACACCATCTACCGTCAAATTTAGGCCCTATATTCGTCAACAGACGGCGGCCGCTTGGTTAGTATAGCTTTTAATATTATCCGCATATTTAAACTAATAGGGTAGGGTTGAAGAAGGAGGATTTGAGAGAAATTGTACCATCATTTACGGGGAGGAGAGTGAGACAATTGAAGATAAAACCCACCTTAGTATATCTGACGGGATTTTGAGCCCCGATCTCCCTGCCACGGGCAATCCAGTATGACGCCTTAGACCGTGCAAGCATCAATGCTGGTCATTATTTTGTAAACATATGATTTGTGAACACAATGTATTACGTTGACATCATTGGCTAGAGTTCCAACATTATTACCAGGGTGCATATCTGTTTTAGTATTTTTTAAATTTATTATTTAAGGTAATTAACGTGAACTTTCTGACTCTACTGATTATATCAGCATGAATTACATAAGCTATCTTAAATCTAGAACAGCCACAGCAACAGCCCTCAGCCGTTGATTCATCACTGTGAAAGGGAAAAGTCACATTTAACCAACGTTATATCTTTCGACCATGCTAAGAAAGGAACTCGGCACCTTTAGCTTAGGTAAACGAGCTACTGACCGAGCAAATGTGTCGGACTTTTAGGACCCTTGTAACTAACATTTGTGTAATGAGTTATTTTTACTTTCTCATAATAGTTAGAGAGAAAGTATTGTAATCATGAACATTTTCGACTTAGAGATTATGATGAATCATCACGTTATGTATATGTGTCCGAGCACAAAAATGTGGATTTCACAAATCTGTCTGTCCCTGGCCAAAGATATGAAATTGTTTGATAAATTTTGTTCAAATTTTAGATATAGATGTTATTGGCCATAACCTCAGGACTTTTTATTTTTGCCCTAGCCCTTAAATTAGGGGTATTTTACTGATAAGTGATTTTTTTTAATTCCCAATTTTTTAGAAAATGGCTCTAAAATTTTTGTCTGAAATGGATATCTAAGGAGTGTTTGATCTCCTAAATTACATTGTATACTTGGTTTTTGGGTACAAATTTGTTAAAGGGTAGTTTACTAATGAATAATTTTCAAAAATTCAAAAATATTTTGAAAACGGCCATAGCGATTTTGTTAGGAATGTAATATTTGGGAAGTGTTTGACATTACAAATAAAGCCGTATGCTTGGGTTTTTTTGGGGGAAGGGGGGGCCATTTAATGATAGTTAACCGTTGACAATGTTTTTAACAATTTGAATAGTTTCAAAAATGACTCTAAAGATTTGGTTAAAAATGTGTCTTTGTTAATTTGCTTATATTATACATAGTAATATATATTTGTTTTCTAAAAAAACACCAGTAGTTTACTATGACTGATTTTAGTAAAATTTGAATTATTAAAAAAAACTTTAAAGAATTGGTTCAAAATTGACATGAGGGAATTATTTTACATGATCAATAATGATGCATGTTTATTTTTCTAAAATAAGTTGATTTAAGAATAGTAGTTTAAACACAAAAAATTATTGAAAATTTGAAATTTTGAGTAATTGGCATTGAAAATTGATTTCAAAATGGGTATCTTGGAATAATTTTTCATAATAAATAAGAAATATGTTTTAGTTTTTGCAATTTAAAAGCAATTTTAGGGTATTGTACAAATAGCTTATTTTTGAAAATTTGAAATTTGCTAAAAATATTTTATCAATTAGCTTAAAATTATTATATAAAGAATGTTATCGTGATTAACAAGACCTATTTGTTTTTATGAGGAAGTTTACTGAAAACCTATTTTTGAACATATTCTATAAATCTCTAATACGCAATATGAGAACGTTTGTGCGATTATGTCAAACCAATTTTTAAAAATTTATATTGAAGGTAATATCTAGAAAAATATAATGGATTGAATTAATTACATTTATCAGGTATTTTCATCAATACAGTATCATAAAAAGTGTTTGTTTTTCAACCTGATTACAAAAATCGATCATAATACAAACACTTATCACCTCATTCACGGATCAATTATTTTAATTGGTTGACAAACCATAGCTCAAAAATAAACGATTACATTTCTTAGAGTACTTTCAATCAAAGCGGAAGTTTTTTATATATCACCGTGTTTTATCACTTGTTCAGGTTATACACATATATGATAATTACTCTGATGGGTTAGGGATGAGGAAGGAAGCATTTTAGAGCCAATCTACCCGCATTTGCATAGAGAAATAGTAGGAAAACAATTAGAAAAAAAACCTCAGTAGACTTGATCGGGATTCTAACATCTATATCCCCACCCCTATTACCCCGTCATCAGCAGGTCAGTTTAACATGAGACTGACGCCTTAGACTAAGCGGCCACTAAAGCAGATAAAGCGAACTTTATATTAGAAAATAGACAAGTCAAGGTGTCCCAAAATACGATCTTAAGTTGTTCCTGGTTAATAGAAACAGTGCCGGCTGGGTTGGGATTCACCTTTAAGGGTGGCCACTCCACGGAAGGGATTTGTTAATAATTTAATCTGTTCGATGTATGAATAGTGATAGTAGCGATTAACGTTCGATATGCTGGCTGAGTTGGTAATGCGCCTGCTCTAGCTGTCATAGAGTTAAATATTCTCTGCCATGCCGAAAGTTATTCAGGATTTAATAGGCCTTTTCCCCTCACACTACGCTATGATTTTAATTAGAAATACACCCACTTTAGTGGACGAATGGTTTGAGGCGTCTCTCTCGTGTTAGATTGGCCTACTGATGGTGGGGATATCGGGGTTCGAACTTCGGTCGGGTCTATTGAGGGTGGATTTTCCTAAATGGTTTCCTACTCTCCTTCCAAGCAAATACGGGTAGGTTACCTTTAAAATGCTTCCTTACTCATCCCTATACCATTAAACTAGTTATCATATATGCGTATTACCTGAACAGGTAGTAAGATGTTGTGATTTTTTTCCTTAGAATGTGACGATTATATTTTTATTTTTTAGAATATCAATTCCGATTCTTTAGCATTTACAATTTAAATATTTCTATATATTCCCCCTCTAATTCAAAATATTATTTATTTACATGCCGTTACGCAGTGTGGTTGGGAAAAAAAAGTTTAAGTTGCAAAAAAAAAATACTTATATAAAACGTTCTTGTGAAATTGACGCATGATCACTAGAACACAAAGATCATGTTGAGTACATTTATAATTTTCCGATCGGCCTACTAAAGTGAAAAGGAATAAAAATAATAGTCTCAATCATAAATAACCCAATTCCGAATATTGCTGTTTAGTTTAAATGTCAGAACTTTATTTGGATCTAAGAGATAACTATCGACGTATCGAAATCGTGATATTTAAAATAGATTTTAGGTTATCTCGATATCAATAAGAATTGAATCTATCAAGGTATCATAATTTATTTCTCCTCTCTATAATAATAATTATTATTTCAATTACAATTTCAATTTCCATGATTATAGTGCTGGCCAACAGTTGTAAGCCATATAACAAGCCAACACTGAAAAGTACACAAGTACCTTACAAATACATTTAAATACAAATACAGATAAACAATAATATCTAAATAATTGTATATACTGATGAATAGTTACGAAAAAATAGTAAATAATAATGATGAGAATAAAAATAGCAATAATAACAAATAACTAAAGATTAGTAAAGCATACATATTTTAAAGGCAGTAACAATATGCAAAAAATAAATAAGAATATTGTAAGTTTAAATATAATAGGCAGAACCTCTACATGATAAATTATTGATATGGTAGTTCCTTAAATAACTCTCTGAGCCAAATTTTTATTTTATGATAGAAGTCGAATTCGACAAATCTAGAAATGGCGCTATGGATACAACGGCCTAAAGGGCTCACCTTATAAGAGCTATCGAGAACAAATAATTTTGGATTACGAGAAGCCCGAGAAGGGATATGAACAGCTACACGATCAAGGGCAAATTTGCAAGAAATTTTGATATTGAAAATATTAAAAACATAGAGGGCATTACAATAAAATCCATGAAAGAAAAGAGTTTGGAGCCCTAAGAGGTTTCGAATTGTCAAAATCATAATAAATTTGGTTAGTAAAGAATTTATCATAGCACGCAGCGACAAATTTTCTTAGAATAATAATAATAATAGTAATAATAGTAATAATAATGGTCTTTATTTATCTGGTGAGATTGTTTACAGCTAGACAATTTCCAACTCCTTTCCATAAATAATACTATTTTAGTATTTACCAGCGTACAGGTAGTAAGACGCGGTGCTAAAAAAAAGAATATATTTACTAGTCAACGTACCCAGGAGAAATAACGTCTAAGTAAACGTTTTTTAATGTTCCTAATCACAAGATGACAACTAAAGTTACTAAATCTACTTTCACACATTCATACATCAAGTCATGTGATCTACAGCTTTCACTTTTGAAATATATTATCAATACTTATAAAATAACAATAATAATATGGTGAAACACTATCGATTTTGGATTTTTTTTAATTGTTTGTATTTCTAAAAAAAAAGGTCCTTATGAGTAGTAAAAAGCCGAGCGCTTGTTCACACTTCTCACACGTGTTTTTTAAGTCCTCGGGAATCCTGTTTTATGGTGGGATGGTAGGGTGTAATATCAACAGTTGTTGAATATCTGTCAAGGGAGTTCTGTAATTTTATGATAACTTTTACTCTTCATTTAAAAAGTTTATCGTCTAATGATAATATGCTCATGATAGATGTTCAAGAACTGTTGATATCACCATGTGAGGAAGCTATACTCTTATGTTTCTACTGAGAAATATTTGAATTATTTTACCGAAAAATATTGTTTGTTGCAAAAACTGCAAAAAAAGTAACATTTTCTCGCGTCCCCTTCAACCCCACCTTAAAACCGTCCATACATTACCCAACTAAAGAATATTAAATATGGACGTTCTCGTTGTCTTGTGGTCGCACGTATTTTGGGTTCGAGCACAGACAAGGAAACCCCACACTCTCAGCCTTACGGGAGTGTCACTGCGCTCTTTGAGAACAACACACTCTCAGCCTTACGGGAGTGTCGCTGCACTCCTTGAGAACAACTCACTCTCAGCCTTACGGGAGTGTCGCTGCGCTCCTTGAGAACAACACACTCTCAGCCTTACGGGAGTGTCAGCTGCACTCCTTGAGAACAACTCACTCTCAGCTTTACGGGAGTGTCGCTGCGCTCCTTGAGAACAACTCACTCTCAGCCTTCCGGGAGTGTCGCTGCGCTCCTTGAGAACAACTCACTCTCAGCCTTACGGGAGTGTCAATGCGCTCCTTGAGCCAGCTCGAGTCCTTGGGCCCTGGGGACCACTAGTTGCACTCCTAATTGAGAGCAGCACTTCCAAGTGAAACAACTCACTCTCAAATTGTTTGGCTACACGCTAGAGAGCACGTTTCCCTGGGCTGCGGTCCAAGCATGATAGGTCAGGTACCTGCTGCTCACCCCCAATTCACCTCACCCCCTTTTATTAAACAAACTCTTTCAGAAAAGTAACTAATCGATGGTATTTGAAGATTGTTTACAGCTAGACAATTTGCAAACATTCTCTTGAACAAGAAAAAAAAACTCCATAGTATTCCACATTTTCTTTGTGATTTGCAGTCTGAGTAAGTTTGTTTTGGGGTTTATGGGAAGGGGGTGGTGCCACTACCCAAACCCTGATTTGTGAAAGCCGGTTTATTGAAACCAGAAGGCAAATTTTTTCTGCTCTCTAGTAAAACTATTAAAAAGGTAAACTGTTTTAAAGAATACCCACTCGATAGTGTTGTTGTCATTTGGAACTTCACGTAGCAATCCCCGTGTTGGACTCAAGCTCTCTTAATGAGCGCAGCCGTGTCAACCCGGAGGCTGCGGGTCTGGTGGGTACCTTGTTTGTGGTCTTCAGTAATGGGTTAGGATGCCTCGTGCGCTGTTTGAAGGAAGGAAGAGCTAAGAATACTTCTCTCTGATGGATCAACAAGACAGGAAAGAGGGGAGGTCTGTTCACTGTCTTCACACAAAAACTGAACAGTCAGTTTCAGTGGAGTACCACAGTGCAATGCGAGGAGTAAAGTCTAGCACTGAAGGAGATTTAGTCTTTGACTTCAACATTTCAAAGCTTCACACACTCCTATAGGTTTTAAAAGATGAGTAATATACCTGTAGTACCAGTAGTGGCGACCAGATTGCACCAGCTCAGTGTCACTAACGGCGCCCCAGTCTAAAGGTGTCAACATTGTCTGGGTTCGAAGCCTGGATCGGTGTATTGTGAGGTGTTTCCCCGACTCTTCTTCTAGGTAAACGCGGGCTCATATACTCTTTTCCGACAAGAATTGTTAAAGCGAGGTTAGAAAAATTTATAATTAAAAAAAAGTCAGCCCTCCGTAAACAACCCTTAACTTCAATGCTAGTTTTTTTTTAAAAAAATCATAATTAATGTGGGCTTTCTGAACCGACTGATTATATCAGCACACGACTTATAAACTAGCTTAAATCTACAACAGACACAACAACCAGTGCCCCAGCCATTAATTCATCACTGTGAAAGTAAACCCACATTTCACCAATGATAACATTTTTCAACCATGGTGAGAATCGAACCCTTGCCTTTTAACTTAATACACAGACAAGATAAAGTCTGAGTCAAGCGGTTGAACTAGAGCTAAAATTAATATTGCGATTTCACCTCAAGGTATATATTTATATTTACATATATATATATATTATATAACATCTAAATACGCTACGAAATACGCTAAACCGTTTCTGCTGTAACTTTAGGTATAAACAGACAGAATTGTAAGACACAATTTTTCGAGTTCGGGGGGCCTAAAAATCGTCATGACCCATCATAATCTCGAGGTATAAAATTCAAACTATTATAATACTTAATCTTACAAGAAAGTAAAAAAAAAAAAAAAGAAGTAATTTCACATTCGCTTTTTGACAGATGTCTTTTACCTTTCGCTAACGTCCTTCGATAACGGTAGTAATCAACCAGTCCCCCTCCTCCCTCTCCCTCGTTAATCTATTTAAGACTAGTCAGACACATTAGCTCAGTAGGTAGCGTGTCTTTTGACTGAGCTTACGGGTCCAGGGTTCAATTCCTTGCATGACCGAAAAACGTATCATTGGTGAATTGTGGGTTTCCCCCTCCCACAGTGATTAATTAACGGCTGGGTGTTGTGTTTGTTCTAGATTTAAGTTTGTTTACAAGTCGTGTGCTGATATAATCAGTCGGTTTAGAAAGTTCACGTTAAATACCTCAAATAAATTTAAAAACCTTTAAGACTACATCAATAGTTAGCTGATGTTTTGCTATGAGGAACGAGATTAAAAATTTTAGCCAGACTAATTTCCGCTTTCTTTTAACAAACGAATGCACAGACCTGCACTGTAGGATGACGTCAGGTTCGAGTAGAGTTTACCTTATTCGTTATCCGCCATGTGACAGGTAGCCCGGATTTACAGCCCAATCCTAGCGTAAACCTTCGCGTTATTTGATTTAACTTTGCTCAAGCCGGTAACCCCGGCATAGCATGACGCCACATGTTTTGAGCAGTCATATATCAAGGTGATTACGAGCTCACTGCCATGATGCAGTATTTAGTCCATCACGTGGTTTATTAATCAACCTATTATTAATTTTTATGTGTCACGTAAAGGGAAAACCCTACTCTATCTGGTTCAACTAACCAAATTTTATTTCAATATTATTATTTATTATTATTATTATTTAGCACCGCGTCTTACTACCCGTTCGGATTATACGCTTAAGTACTAATTACCCTAATGGATTAGTAATTGGGAAGGTTGAATAGAGGAAGTGAACCCGCATTTGCGTGGAGGGAGGGTGGAAAACCATTTAGGAGTATTACTATTAGCATCGCGTCTTACTACCCGTTCGGGTTATACGCACTTACGCTAATGTGTAATGGTAGGGTGATTGTGAGATGAAATGGAGGACCTACAGTTTAACGTGGAATCCGAACCAAGGCGGAGGCCTGGCATTCCTCACATTCACAAGTTGTGAATAATACACGTCTTGTCAGAGGTGAAGGAAGGGTTTGGCAATCAGATAATTATGTGTCGGGACCGAGGATTGAACCCTAGACCCCCAGCACGGAAGTCCGACACCTTACCCCTAGACCACCAGGTCACCTAAAACCATTTAGGAAAAACCACCCCCAGTTCATCCGACCGAGATTCGAACCTCGATCTCCCCGTCCTCGGCAGTCGGGCTCAACACGACTAGCGCGTTAGCCAACTACACCACCGAGGTGGGTTTTATTTCAATATTAACAAGAGAATAATGATGATGATTAGAAAGTTATTTTACACCTTCTTCAACAAATATGCGTACATTTACTTTCAATTCTACCTTTATCATCCCTAAAACCACTAGTATTTTTTTTTCACCACGTCTTACACTCCATTAGGGTTATACATATAGAGCGTATAACCCGAACGGGTAGTAAGACGATGTGCTAAGTAAATTAAAAGTGTACATATAAGCCTACTAACTAATTATGCTAATGAAGTGTAAATATGATCAATGTTGATTTTAAAACAGTATGTTTGTATTTTCTGAACTCTCCTTCCTATCAGCAGCCATGTTTACTTTCCGACTCTTGATTTCAAGTTTAGATTCGAACACGGTCCTCTGAGCGCTAGTATACAGTCGTGCCGACACGAGCCTCTGGCGGTTGACATCTCACCTAATTATAGTCTACCCCTTCTCCTCCCTCGTCAAGCGCCGCGGAATGATATTAAAAGCAAACAGAGAGGGAACTGGCTATCAGCGGTGTGTGACAAGGTGACGTCACGTCACACTATGTGGCGTGTCGGTTTCATCGCGAGTGAGGGCTTGTGTGACGGATAAAAAGACAATACTCGACGCACGTACTGTATAAACGACAGTCGGAGAGGCCTCGGTCGGTGGTCGGGAGTGGCGAGTCTTCAGAGGTGCGCTAGTAGTGTGACCACTTGCTGGAAGGAATGGTTTCAGATGTGGTGGGGAACAAGACATGATATGAGGAATTCGGAGATCACTAAAAAATATAGCCATATTTGTTCTGTTTGGCCAATTATCGTCCATGTTGCCATTTTCAATATATCTTGACATATTTATCATATAGAGAAAGTATTGTATTCGTGAACATCCTGATCAGTGGGCTGATGGTCTAATCCAGCGGTCAGAAATTATTATTTTTTATATCGCGGGCCGTAAGGATAAAATAAATGTGACCCAGTTTGAAAAAAAATATATCGATCTAACCCGCTTCACTGGCCGAATGATCCAAGGCGTCCCTATTATGTTAGACTGGCCTGATGGAGACGGGGAGATTGGGGTTCGAATCTCAGTCGGGTCTACTGAGGGTGTTTTTTCCTAAATGGCTTACCACGCCAATGTGGGTAGAATACCTCCAAAATGCTTCCTTCATCATCCCTACCCCATTAGATTAGTGATCATATACATACGTATAACTTTGAAGAGGCAGAAAGATGCGGCGACATATAAAGCAGATAATGTCAACTTTATATTTCTCATATAGTAATTAGTTATTAGTATATTTTTATGAACACGATTGTTTGTTTGATAAATATTTTGTGGACCATATAAAATCAGTTGGCGGGCCATAGGTTGCTGACCACCGGTCTAAGGAGTTACTCTCGTGTTATACTGGATTGCCGGAGACGGTGAGTTTGGGGTTCAAATCCTGATCAGGTTTAATCAGGATAGTTGTTCCTAATTGGTTGACCAATCTGCTTCCCTGTAAATGCGGGTACATTTACTTATAAGCTTTACCTTTTCCATCCCTATTCCATAGCGTAGTTAATGTATTCGTACAACCAAAACGGGTTCTAAGACGCGGTGAAAAAAAAAAGTACTGTGGAAATTTTCGACTATAGTGGATATCAAAGTTTTATGTGCCACAGCCAGAGAACTAAAAAAAAACAGGTCTTAAAGTTCTGTTTGTCTATACCTTGGGTTACAGCTAAAATGGTTTTATAGATTTCGTTCAAAATTGATATTCATATGTTATATGGTCTTACCTCAGTGTCGAATCATTACTATGACTCTAACTCTAAAATTAAGAGTAGCTTACAAATGACTTGACTGATTAATTTTAATTCAATATTTTTCAAATATGTCTTAAACGATTTAATTCAAAAATGAATACTTGTGTAGTGTTCTAACATAGAGAGCATTGTATGCTTGTTTTCAGAAGAAAAAAAATCCTTTAATAGTAGTTTACTGACGAATGATTATTTTATCCTATTTACCATAAACTGTATAGCAAAATATGTCTGACTGTGTAACACCAATTATTTTGCTATTTATATTCAAATAAGAGAAAATCACTAAATTACGTCAGATTGTTTGGAATTGTGTTATCTACAAGTAAGTTCAAATAATATAAGAAGCTAACAGTAAGACCCAATAAAAAGTAAATGCCAAGAATAATGTTTCATCATATTATAATTAATCTTGATGATATGTCATTATATCCAAGACAATGAATATATTGCAACGTCACTTTATAAACAGTGTAATATTGTATTTAATTGCGTTATCATCTTTTAAAACCAGTTTTTAAATTTGTTTTTTTATGTTAAAATATACTCATCTACTAAATCGCGCTTTTAAACAATTATTGTTAAACATAAATTACCTCCCCTTCCTTTCTAATGTATTTTATTTATTATCATCGCATCTTACTACCTGTTAAGGTTATACGATTATATGATAATTACTCTAATAGGGTAGGGATGAGAAAGGAAGCATTTTAGAGGTAGTCTACCCGCATTTGCGTGGAAGCAGAGTGTGAAATCATTTTAGGGAAAACCACCCTCAGTAGACCCAACCGGTATTCGATCCCCGACCTCCCCATCATCATAAGGTCAATTTATTATTAGTCATATACTTTTGTATTCATCCTCAATGAAAGAAGCCTTTTGAAGTCTTGTAAAATTAATAAAACCTTCAACCCCAGTTATGTATTTTTTAAAACTGTATATTGAAAACGAATTTAATGTTTAAAAAATCCATCACCGGTATCATTTTCTATTGGAGGGATTCTCTAAGAACCATGAACAATATCACATCTCTTAAACAAATTTCTGGGTACGGCCCTAAGTTTTCGTTTGTAAAGTATTTGCAACATTTTAGGAGACAAATTTGTTTATAATGGTGTTGACATTTTATCATTGTATATGATGAAGAAACATACAAATGAAAATGACTGATTTGATCATAAAACTAATATGATTTATAGTGCTGCAAATCCCCACTTCTTTAAAGATTAGTCAAGCAAATATGTCAGCAGGAATAATCAACCATGATGTATGAATGTTATTCTCTTTACTAATAGTGGTTCAGAAACTTAAATAGGTACTTTATAATATTATAGCTGAATATATTTATTAATACAGGACTGATATACTTATTACTGCTAGACTGCGCATATTTACGCCCGCAATCACGAAAAACGTAACGTAACATAAAGACTTTCCTCATGTTTATTTTTAATTGATACAGTTAACAAAACGTTGATGTGACGTTCGCTTGGACGTAAGAGTTGTCTAGGGGATAACGTTCATGCTACGTTACGTGTACCACGTATACCTGTCATTCAATCATGTTGCGAGCAACGTCAACATAGCTATTTAGTATTTTGATTATTTGTTTATAATGTGCAGACGTATTTTTCTGTATAGCTCGTTTGTCTTCGTCCTGAGACCAACAAAACGTTGCGGCCACATCTTATTTTGTAGAACAGCAAATAACCTATATCGCAATTACTTGAAGACTAATCAGCCCTTTCTGATCAGAGTTATTTACATTTTAGTGAATAATTTGATTTCAGACACTTCAAATTCCTTAGCTGTTTTGATCGGGTTGTTACGTTACACTTGATCCCCCCTCCCCTCAACTTTCCACCACCCCACACACATTGTGCGAACGTTAGGGCGCTAGAATAGTAGAGAAGAAATTCTTAAATGTAAAAACCAGGTGGTTTTATAACGTTCCTGGGTGAATCTGTCCGGAAGTAGGAAAACCAACAGGGGAGAAGGAAAATACACACGTTATTTTTGTTGTGACCCCGCCCCCTCTCCTTCCACTATTAAATGACGTAATTCGAGTCATAAAGATCCATTTTATGTTCCTATACAAGTTAACTTTCGTTCATTTAGCTGTTAGTGATCAACCGAAATATGTGTTGGATTTTTTCGGATTGAAAAATGTCAAATTTCCAACAATTTTTACAGCTCTATATATTTATAGGGCAATAAAAATAGTTTTGTATTCATTCCAGTAAAAACCAAACTCGTGTACTGTTAAGATTTTGTCAATATTCAACTTAAGCGCAACATTTGATTGGCAATATATCAGCTAACTAGGCATTGATTCCGGCATTATTATCCACTATCCCTGTACGGGATGAGACAAACATGCCTGTGATTGTGACGTCATCTTATTCACTGTCATGGGCGTCACTAACTGGTGGAGGGGGGAGGGGCCTATAAACTTAATAATCAGTTCAAATGGAACAATAAGAGTACCGGAAAGTAAACACTGAATTGTTTTAACCATAAAGTTAAAAATCCACCTTTGGAGCCATAAGTAAATGATAAAGGTAACATTTTCCTTTAAGATTTATATAATTAATTCCATTATATTATTCATGTTATTCATTTGGTGAGAAGTAAGTTTCCTTTTCTAATTTATAGCGAAAATGGGAACGATCTGACATGCAACTCACAGTCTTTAAACAACGTGACAGCTACAAAGAGCTATTGGCCAAGTACGGAACAGGGAGAGTGGCTAGTAATAAGCCTGCGCATGCCCAGCGGCTAAAATGACGTAACACCCACACAAAAATATAGATACCTTTCAGTTTTGGGGACCTAGGGTAAAAATAAAGTGGGCTTCCTTTATATTAGAGTAAATTGCTTACAGAGACAACCCTAGATCATGTAAGAGGCAATATTGGTAATAATTTTTTTTATATAAACTAAATTATCAGCGGGTGTCCTCAAGCAGGCACTTAAAAATCTCAATTTTTAAGAGGGGGCTAGTGACCCCCAAATCCCATTCGTTCCTACGCCACTGCATTGACATGTTGGTTCGTTACCACTGTCTTACTAGTAGTTCTGTGAACAGTAGACCTCACTCCCTGCCTGTTATTATCGTTACTACAGTCTCGCTCCCTCCATGTTATTATCGTTACTACAGTCTTACTAGTAGTTCTGTGAACCGTAGACCTCACTCCCTGCCTGTTATTATCGTTACTACAGTCTTACTAGTAGTTCTGTGAACAGTAGATCTCGCTCCCTCCATGTTATTATCGTTACTGCATTCTTACTTGTAGTTCTGTGAACAGTAAACCTCGCTCCCTCCATGTTATTATCGTTATTACAGTCTTACTAGTAGTTCTGTGAACAGTAGA
>CABFWO010002262.1:23760-39914 GCA_902155825.1 Timema genevievae
CGTGAGCCCTGAGCAAAGGACGGTCCTGAATAGCTCCCATTGTTACCGCCAATAGACCGCTAAGCTGTTAGAGGTACATGGGTCATATTCCAGTTGCGCCATTTTTCAATTTATCGAGACCTATGACAACTTAAAGCGGCATTGAAGACAGAAGGACAAACGCTCTGGATACTTTTCGGAAACATTTGTGGACGGATGAGGAGTGAGAGAAGGGGGCGGGAATACAAAAGTGAACAGAAAATTAATTGCCCTTAATTTTTTCCAGAAATTTTGACTTTAAATATTTTAGGGAATTTTTCCTTCATTTTTATTCGACAGATTTTTTTCTCTTTTTTTTCCGACAATTTTTTTAGGTGCTTTTTTCCAACGATTTAAGTGGAATGAACGCAATCGAGCTACGTTTTGTTTATTTGAGGTATTAAACGTGCATTTTCTGAACCTACTGATTGTATCAGCACACGAATTGTAAACTAACTTAAAATTAGATGACACCACACCCAGCCCCTAGCCGTTAATTCATCACTGTGAAAAGGGAAACTCACTAGGCAGACACGCTATATTGAATGCATGTTAACATTTTGTTTCTATTTCTTTTTGGTGACCTGGTGGTCTAAGGGTAAGGTGTCAGACTTCTGTGCTGGGGGTCTGGGGTTCAATCCTCGGTCCCGACACATAATTATCTGATTGCCAAACCCTTCCTTCACCTCTGACAAGACGTGTATTATTCACAACTTGTGAATGTGTGGAATGCCAGGCCTCCACCGTGGTTCGGATTCCACGTTAAACTGTAGGTCCTCCAGTCCATCTCACAATCACACTACCACTCATTACACATTAGCGTAAGTGCGTATGACCCTAACGGGTAATAAGACGCGGTGATGATGATAATAATAATAGTAATAATAATCTATCCCTCTTTTAAATTCCCTCTTTTATGTTTATATTATTTTTACAAGATTCAGATTCAAATGGGATATTCAGCAATTGTAGATAAAATGACAATTCAGACTCGAGATTCGGATTCGTAAAATAGAGGATTCGACACGAATCCAATAAAAAGGGAATCACTTTTCTGTATTAATATTTGGAAATGAGTCTTCGTCAAATCTGTACCAGCACATTACGTCATATCTAACAACAAAGATACAAAACAAAGCTAAAATGTCTTTAAAAAATGTTTCCCCCCAAAAAAGTAATGAAATTTGAAAATAAACATTTCCATTACTCTTCGTCTTCGTCCAAACTTTCAAACTTATCAAATCACGAAGTAATAAGTTAACCCTCAGTTGTGAGAACCCACCCACTCTCAATAACGGAATCTTCCATGGACACACACGGAAGAAATCGACTGACCGAGAGTTTCGCAAACTTTAAATACAGTACGTTTCATTCGAGGTTGTAAACACAAGAGACCCGCTTCGGTGGTCACACGAACTAAGGTGTCACTCTCACAGAAGACTAGACTGCCAATGACGAGGAGAACAAGGTTCGAATCCCAAGAGGGTGGGCTGAGAACGGTTTTCCCTAACATAGCTTTCCAATATCCCCCCACGCAAATGCAGGCATATATACTCCAAATTCAACCTTCCTCATTAGCGTAATTAGTAGGTATGCGAATAGCCTAAACGGATAGTAAGACGCGGTGCTTGGAAAAAATAAACAAAGAGCACTTTTTAGTCGGGATCACGATCAACTTAACGTTCACATAACGCAACGTAAAGCTTCTCTTCGTACTTTTTTAAATGAAACCCATAACGATGAAAATGACTTAACATTGACGTTACGTTCACTTAACGTAAGAGCTATCTTTTTTATTTAGTGTATTTAACGTGCACTTTCTGAACCGACTATCAGCACACAATTTGTAAACTAACTTAAATCTAGGACAGACACAACATCCCACCCCCGGCCGTTAACTCATCACTGTGAAAGGGAAAACCCTCATTTCATACATTATTCGTCACTGTCAGGAATCGAACCAGGGACCCTTAATTCAATAGAGAGACACGCTACCGACTGAGCTTAGGTGTCAGGTGTAATAGCTGTCAAAGGGAGAATCTCCCCGTTCCGTGAACATTAGTTAAGTGGAGTGTACATGTTACGAGTAGAGCGCCAAAATGGCTATTTAGTACTTCACTTGTTTATTTATAGAGTGCAGACGTCTTATTCGGTATAGCTCGTTTGTCCACGTCTCGCAAATAGTATATTTTACTGCCATTTTATTTCTTACTATGGGCATCGCTGGTCTTGGGGTAAAGTGGACGTCTTCAGGATATGATGTTCGTGGGTTCAAACCCAGCCGAAGTCAATTGATTTTTACTGAGCGATGAAAATCCGTAGCACAACTTTCTTCGGAGGGGATGTAAATAGTGTCAATCCCATGTAAACTGTGGCGTGTAAAATAACCCTGGAAGGTATGTGAAAATACCTTTCCGGTAAAATTGGTAAACACTTTCTCACTCACTCATAGAAATCCATGGGCTGGGTGGGTTGATAACCCACTCCACCTAAAATGTTGTGGGGAGAGAGTGGAAAACCACCCTTAGTGAACCCGACCGGGATTAGAAATCCAATCTCCCTGTCATCGGTGATCTAGTCTAACACGAGAGTGGCGCCTTAAACGATGCGGCCAACCGAAGCGAGTAAATTTATTATTGTAAATATTCTTACAATAAACTTATTTATTTCTCATTTTGAGGAGTGTGCAAATAATGCGCTTATTTCCGGTTCCAGTGAATGACGTCTTCGTTGTCTAAGCCGATGCGAGTCGTTTTCATTCGCAAAGATTCATACCACCTTTTTTTGCTATTCTTCTTTAACTTTCCCGTTTTTTTCGTGATTTTTTGTTATTAAATAACTTCAACATTTTCACATTTCAAAACTTATCACGACTCACTGAAAAATCTTCTCGCGACCCACAGTTTTAGAAACCATAGTTGTAAAAGATTACTTACCATACTTCCAGCTCATGGCGGATTAATTTGTCACTGCTGTAAGAAGGTGTGGGTTTCATATCTCGCCAGCTGTCTCAGGACATTTTATATGGCAACCGCTTCCCACGGATATTCGGTGTCGTACTAGCAGGGGTTGGCAAACGGTCGATCTCTCGGCCCTTTCCAGTCGATCGCGTAATAAAACTACATCGTTATTCAAAGTCGATCTTTAAGTCTTTCTAAATTCATAGATATATCAAGTAAATAAAATACGTGAAAAATTGAATGTAAGGACTAAATAAAATAGGTATTGTCAAACAAAAAAGAAGCAAAAATACAATGTAGGAACGATGGGTGATCGCGGGACTTTTGATAAGTTTATAAGTCAATCGGGGTTAAAAAAAAAAAGGTGGCCTACCTTTTGGTTAATACTAACAGATGGGTAGGCCTGAAAATTTTGTAAGGTAGAGTTCTATAGCAGGAAACGTTTCGAAAAGGAAAACATATTTTTTGAAGTCAACTCTTTTTTTTTTATCGTATAACATTACTGAGCAGGAAGGACACTACACCCAGTTCAGTCACCTGTATGTTGACTATTCGTCGCTCTGGTGGTACAAAGCGTTGTCCAGGGTACACCTACACAGGTTGGCTACACGTACCCTCAACGAGATAATGTTTAATAATTGAATAAGGGGTGTGATCCAGTGACCTAGCTCAAGACTAATTTACCAACCCCTGGTGACCGTTGAGATAACTCCCTTTTTATAAAATTACCAAAGCTACCAGCCGGGAATCGACCTAGGGATACCTAGGTCCATAGCCAGGTGCACTGACCACTACACCACGGGGTCGAATTTCAACTTTAGTGTTAATGTGTGTTCTTTTATTAGTGTTATTAGTGGTATTAGGTATATATCAAAAGTGACAGCTCCAGATCACATGATTTGACGTATGACCACATGAAAGTAGATCTTGTAATTTATCTAGCTGTCACATACGGCCTTTCTTATTAAAATTTGACTGTAGTAAGACGTGGTGCGCGCGCACGCACACACACACACACACACACACACACACACACACACACACACACACACACACACAAGAAATACCAAGCCGAGCAAATTTGTTTCTTCATAAGATGATGTACCCGCCTCGGTGGTGTAGTTAGCTAACAAGCTAGTTTCATGTTGAGCTTGACTGCCGAGGACGGGGAGATCAAGGTTCGAATCTCGGTTGAGTGAACTGGGGATGGTTTTCCCGAAAAGGGAATTTATTTATAATATATTACAAAACCAAACAAAGAACATGCTAATTTAAACTAAAGGGTGATGGTGGTAATAGTAGTAGTAGTAGTAGTAGTAGTAGTAGTAGTAGTAGTAGTAGTAGTAGTAGTAGTCATAAGATGTAGAAAAGATGGTTTTTAATGCAATCATTCCAATAATCCAATAACAAGCTCTTGCCAAATGAAAATATTCACCTTCCATCCTAGATGGGTAAAGGGGGGTAGAGGGGCAACCTTGGTACAATCGGCCGGGATTCGAACTCCGACCATACCGTCGCTGATAAACCAGACCTGTACGAGACTTCTGTTTTAACCCGCGCGATCATCAATGCAGGTGTGATCAATGGTATCAGGACAAATGTGTAATAAACTAAGGTCAAGGTTAGGTTAGTTCGTTTCACAATAATCACGGTAGACCTTTGTGACGACACGACGCTCACGGATGTCACGACCATGGGGTATGGGAGGTGTGTGGATGAGTGCCTGACTGGCAATAGCATGTGGCGAGCTGATATATAAACAGCGGGATGTTAACAATATACCTGTGGTGAGTTGATGGATGTCGGTAGTCATTTATTTATGCACACCCAGACACGATATATTAATTAAATATTTCAATAATTACTTTATTTTACTTTCCAAAAGCCAACAGCTAAAACAGGCAGTGAAGTATATACAAGTCAGGGGGAGCTTGAGCCCCCCGGTATCCTCCCCCAACCTTAGTTTTGGGATGCCCTGTGACCAATATTTTAAATTTAAAGCCACCAGCTCTTATAAAATCAAAGCTACCATTAATAATAATTAATATTTAAGAATCAATCAATATGATATGATAAATAATTATAAAAGTTGTCAAAGAAGGTTGTATTAAATAATTCAAAATTGAACTTAATATCATAAAACAAATAGCTGTTTCTAATGGATATTCACATTTATTAATCTACAAAATCTTTCAAAAACAAAGATCTCAAATGGCCCATAAATCCACTCTCAACGATTCTGATCATAAAGCCAACCCAAATGGATTAAATTCAACTACATCGGAATTGAATCTAATAAAATCACCAACATCTTCAAAACACATAATAAACGTAGCTTTCTATACTAATAAAAATATCAATCAATAACTCCAATTTGAACAATATTAATCAATACAAAAAAAAAAAGTGGCATCCATCAATTAACTTGTAAATGTAAATTCATATATGTAGGCAAAATGGAGAGATAGCTTCCATTTAGATACCATGAGCACTTGAGTGATTTCTTATATAATATAAATAAATCAGCGTTTGCTAACAATCTAAAAAACACTGGTCCTCAGCCCACTCCTATTGATAAATATATGAAACTATAATACAGTTCTCATAAAGGCACTCACATAAATACCACTGAAAGCATCTTCATCCAAACTGAAATCTTAAATGAAGGGTACGAGGGAAAAAGGTGTAAAGTTCCATTTTAACTCAAATATTGTTAGTGCTGCCATCTCTTATACAATCACGGGACCGTTGTAATTCACTTGGGATTGTGGTTAATAAAAGGTCTATGTCATATATAAATTATTATTTTTTAAATGTTTGATAGTGTCCTTTTGAGTTTGAGATATAAAAGTAATTGTCCTTGAAAATGTGTTTTATGTGACTTTCTTCTTTTTTCCCTTGTACCCTTCAAATAATAAACAATCATGAACAAATCTCTTTAGAAAAATAAGTATTTTATATGACCATAATTCTTTATTATATAAAAATAATTGTAATGTTTCATAAATATTTTCCAAACTTGTCTAGTACTTAATACGGACTTCTTTGACAACTTTTATAGCTATCTATCGGAACATATTGATTGATTCTTAAATATTATATTATCTCTCCTTACTAAACTCTAAAAATGTGTTTAAAAAATTATACTACGCAATCAAAATTATAATCACTTCTTATTGTTGTTGTTGAAAACAAATTAGTGTTTAACCTCAAATATGGAAATTTAGTGGAAATATTTGAAACTATATCTGACCGTCGTATAGAGTAGACTTTAGACTTTAGCAAATATCCTTATTATTTTAAAACACTAAAAAAAAATTCTTCGAGTTTCCCATAAACCATATTTACCATGTGATTAGTTTTTATTATTATTAAGTTGTGAAATACATACCTACGCATTATTTTGTGTCTTGTTTAAGTGATTTTTTTAACTCATATATCATTAATATGTAATTACAACTTATTACCTTGTACTATGTAAAATATAAGCATACGTATTTGGTTTCGAAATCCATTTAGCCATGTAAACAAACCAAATATTATTTTTGCTCAAAAAAATTTCATATTGACAAATATTACCCCCACTACCCTTCCCCTATTCTTTTTTGATCTAGCCAATGTTGTTGTTTTCAAACTTATTAGCTTTTAACCCCCTGCTTCCACACAGATGCATACGCCCCTGAAAACAGAGTGTATACCGTCTGTCACACACGCAGTCCACTCTCGAGGGATTTCTAGAAAGTGACCTTTTCCCAAGATAATGGTCCGCTATCAAAGTAGGACTAGTTTGTGACTTGCGACATGTTGTACTCAGCTACTGCTGTGGATTTACTTTTCTGTTTTAAATAGGAACCCGCTTCAGTGGACGAATGGTTTAAGGCGTCACTCTCGTGTTAGGTTAGCCTGCTGATGACGAAGGGATCGGGGTTCGAATTTCGGTTGGGTCTACTGAGGGTGATTTTTAATAAATGGTTTCCCACTCTCCTTCCAAGCAAATGTGGGTAGATTACATTCAAAATGATTCCTTCCTCATCCCTACGCCCCTAGAGTAATTATCATAATATATGCGTACGACCTGAAAAGGTAGCAAGACGTGGTGATAAATATATATGTATATGTAATATGTAAATACATATACATATATATACAGGCCTATATATGAAATAGTTCTTACTTACTTATGCTATGGTATTAGGAACCCTAAATTTCATTGCCGCACTTACAAAAGTACGTCACCTATCCCTATCTTGAGGTAGTTCTATCCAGTCCACCGCATTACACCCTATCCCAATATTGAGCTAGTTCTAACCAGTCCATCTCATTACGCCCTATCCATATCTTGAGCTAGTTCTAACTAGTCCATCTCATTACGCCCTATCCATATCTTGAGCTAGTTCTATCCAGTCCATCTCATTACGCCCTATCCATATCTTGAGCTAGTTATATCCAGTCCATCTCATTACACCCTATCCCTATATTGAGCTAGTTCTATCCTGTCCACCTCATTACACCCTATCCATACCTTGAGCTAGCTATATCCAGTCCATCTAATTACACCCTATCCCAATATTGAGCTAGCTCTATCCTGTCCACCTCATTACACCCTATCCATATCTTGAGCTAATTATAACCAGTCCACCTCATTACACCCTATCCATTACTTGAGATAGTTCTAACCAGTCCACCTCATTACACCCTATCCATATCTTGAGCTAATTCTAACCAGTTCACCTCATTACACCCTATCCATATCTTGAGCTAGTTCTTTCCAGTCCATCTCATTACACCCTATCCCAATATTGAGATAGTTCTAACCAGTCCACCTCATTACACCCTATCTCTTCCCTAGTTTTATTATCCCACGACTCCCCCGGAGTAGTCCCCGCCCGGAGATCCGACTGGAGAACTATTTTATCTCCGGAATATTGTACTCCAGGAAAAGACATGGAAAACTGTTGGTATTTCTTGATGGGAGTTTTACGGCGAGAGCTCATCACGCCTACACCCAACCCCCAAGCTGGAGGACCTCTCCTATCGGTTGTCAGCGACTACTTATTCAATATTTTCGCAGCTACCCTTCAGACCTAAAGGCCGTATGATCCTCTACCCGCAACATGAGGACAGATTTTAATTTTATTTATTGTAATGAGCTGTTATAAGGCGCATTCATATAGAGCTTGGAGGGAAATTATATTTAACATATATTTTAATCTTCTGTTTGATAGTAAAAACTCACTAAAACTAATTTAAAAAAAAGATTTTTACACTATTCATATGCATACTATATGCAAACATTTTATTTATATATAATCTTCACCAATCACGAATTTAGAAATTGTAAAAGGGGGGGAGGGGTGCACAGATATATTGAATGTAAAAACAATTGCATGCGCTGGTAAGCATATTTTTCCTTAACACGCGTCCTTCTTGCCAATCGCCTTGCCCAGTGCCCAGTGCCCAGTGCCCACTGCCCACTGCCCACTGCCCACCTCTACTCTCCCACAACCTAGCAATTAATCTAAAAAAAATCAACTATTCTACCTAAGGGGGTACGTGCCCCCTGTGCCCCCTCTTAAATTCTCGCTTGCAGTCTTCACTGCTTCCACAGGCCTATTAATGTTAATGTTACTATCTCTTTATAATTGAATAATCTCCCGACACCTTGGCTTGGTAGAGCGTCTACCTGTTGAGCTAACGGCCCCGGGTTTTATTCCCAGATTAGTCGAAAAATGTATCACATTGATGAATTAACGGTCGGAGACTGGGTGTTGTTTCTTCTATAGATTTAAGTTAATGTAATGGTCGTCTAGTGATGGTAGTTATCATCAGAACTTGTACGTTTAATAATTTAAAACAAATCTATAACAGACACAATACTCAGTCCCCCGGACGTTAATTTATCACTGCCAAAGGAAAAGCCGTGTTTTCATCTATGAATATTTCTTCAGTCACGTAAGGAATCAAACCCAGGCCCCTTAGCTCAACAGGTAGAGGCGCTATCGAGCCAAGGCTGGACTGTCAACCAATCGGAAAGACTCTGTCACTCACCCTTCCCCCGCTGTCGACGCAGTTCAGGTCCGCCTCCGGGACGCCGATGCGCCCCGCCTTCCTCAGGTAATCGCACAGCGTCTCTTCATCCCCTTCCCGCGCAGACTTCAGGATCGCCGCCGCTTCAGGGGAGCACGCAGGGCCTACTCCCGGCGGCGGCACCGAGTTGGCCGTGGGAGGCAGGGTGCCCCTTCGGTACCTGCTCGTGTCGTGAATCCTTGGAGCTGTGGTAGTCGACGTTGTCTCCACTATCCTTGGAGTGAACGTCCTAGAACTATTAGCGAGGTACAAGCCACCGGACACGCGGTGCGACTGTAGTTGAGACGACGCGTCTCCTCCTCCGTTGACCGCGCGACTCTTCAACCAGCTTTCAACTCCCGCCACGGGAGGCGCGGTCTTGCCTACGGTAGCGCAGCCGGACGGTGGTAGCTCGAAGCGCACGCGACGGATTCCGGTGGGACGGTCGGCCTTGTCCGCGTCTAGGATCATCTGCTCGCTGTAACTGCGGGTGTACCTGGAGGCGGGACGCCGGGGGCCACTGTTGTGGTGGTAGTGCACCGTGACACGTAGGGGGCTGGTCTGAACGGGGAGAGAGGGCAGCTCACCCACTTTCTGAGACATGACGCGGGTAGACACCTGCACAGACAGATACAACAGTAAATACAGATAATACAGTAAAACCCCGGTAGTCCAAAGCTCCGGATAATCCGAACACAATTTTAGGGAAACTGGGTAGGTAGGGAGGGAGG
Organism: Timema genevievae; assembly: GCA_902155825.1. Classification (NCBI taxonomy): domain Eukaryota; kingdom Metazoa; phylum Arthropoda; class Insecta; order Phasmatodea; family Timematidae; genus Timema; species Timema genevievae. The sequence continues at coordinate 33,536 of CABFWO010002262.1, forward strand.
GACCAATTAGGTAAACTCAAATATATTTTATTGGCTAAAAACTCAAAGCTAAAAGAGAATGGTAAGAAACTAAAGTTAATATTTTTTTCTTTTATCACCGCGTCTTATTAAATGGTCATGTTATACACATATATGGTAATTAATCTAATGGGGTAGGGATGAGGAACAAAGATATTTAGAGGTAACCTACCCACATTTGCGTGAAAGGAGAGTAGGAAACCATTTAGGAAAAAAACACCCTAAGTACACCAGACCGGAATTCCAAACCAGATCTGCAGCAACCCAGTGTAACAAGAGAGTGACGCCTTAGACCAGGGGTCGGCCCCGATAGATTTACAAACTTATCAAATGTCCCACGATCATCCATATTCTCTACATTCTACTTAGTTTTTTATTACTTAAATTAAATCTAACCTCAAATACTTATGTCACCTTTTAAGAAAAAAAAACTAGAATAAATTAAATGTACTGTACATTTAAATATATATATATTTATTTAGCACCACGTCTTACTACCCCTTTGGTTTATACGTCGATGCACTAATTATTCTAATGTGTTAGGAATGAGAAAGGTTGAATTTAGAAGAAGTGTACCCATACTTGCGTGGATAGAGAGAGTGTGGAAAAATATTTTAGAGAAAACCAGCCTCAGTAAAACTGACTAGTTACAAACCTCGATATCTTCATTATCAGCAGCCTAGTCTATTGTGATAGTGACGCCTTAAACAACGTGGCCACCCAAGCGGGTAATTTAAATACTAGACTATTTAGCTGCCTTATAATATTATCGATTATTAGCGATCAAAATTGTTTTGGTTACAATCAAATATTATTTGAAGGTACTTGTGAGTTTAAAAGACTCCAAGATCGACTTTTTAATGACGATGTAGTTTTATTACGGGATCGACACAAAAATTGCTGCGAGATTGGCTAGTTGGTGATCACGGCTTTAAACCTTGCGGCCACCGAGGCGGGTGAACCATCAATTTAATTTACAATTTAATTATTAATGAAAATAGTGAACATTAAAAAAAAAAGGAGTAATGCATCTTGGTGATGTGCCCAACACGTCTCAGGGCTGCCAAAGGAACGTGCCAAGGAACACAATCTATTGAGGACGATCTCTCAAGCGAGAAGGTGGTCTACTTGAAGCATCGACTGTTGTAAGGAGAATTCTTATACAGCTGAATTTAGGTAGAAAGGACAGTTAGGGTACGGACAGACTGAGCGAGCGACTAAAAAATAAAATAGAACACATTGGTTGTAATGAGGTCTGGTCAGACTGGAGCGACCGAGCGCGCGTGTTTGAAAGATAGAACTGGAGCTTGAGCCGGAACAGTCTAGTTTACAGGTGCTGACAATATTATTGTATGCTGGTCCATTGAGTGCTAGGAAAACTTCTCAATTTGACATGATATTTGAATTTTATTTATAACTACTGATAGGTATAGCGCATTTGCTACTAATGGCCTAATTTAATTGGTAAGATCATAAACCATATATATATATAAAACTTATGTGTTAAAATACTTCAATATTATAATCAAATTAGGCCTTTACAAATAAGAATCACGATTAGAGCGGATAGAGGATGGGAAAACTACAACAATAAATCACTTGTCAAAAATCACCCTCAGTTCACTGAGCCAAGATTCGAACCTTTGTCTCCTCGTCAACAACTATCGAGAGCTATCTGCTAATCACGCGCTCTCTGGTTTGACCATGCAGTCGCTCAGTCGCTCGCTCGCTCGCACGCTTGTCAGTCTGGCCGAACCCTTATAGTTAAGCTACATACGGTTCCATACATAGATGTGTGCAGCGAGGGAGCCATGGTACCCCCACTAGACACACACACACACACACACACACACACAAAAAGGAAAGGTTAGAGGGACAAAATATGTAGTACCTAACTTTTTTTTAGAAACTACGTCGATAGATATTCCAAGGGGAAAAGGTAGTGATTATTTTAGGCTTGAGATCCAACAACACCTCATGGTGGTCTTATTCATCGAACAAAGGCTGGTTGTGGATACGGCTCATGGCTTCATTCATCGAACAAAGGCTGGTTGTGGATACGGCTCATGGCTTCATTCATCGAACAAAGGCTGGGTGTGGATACGGCTCATGGCTTCATTCATCGAACAAAGGCTGGTTGTGGATACGGCTCATGGCCTCATTCATCGAACAAAGGCTGGTTGTGGATACGGCTCATGGCTTCATTCATCGAACAAAGGCTGGGTGTGGATACGGCTCATGGCCTCAATCATCGAACAAAGGCTGGTTGTGGATACAGCTCATGGCCTCAATCATCGAACAAAGGCTGGTTGTGGATACGGCTCATGGCCTCAATCATCGAACAAAGGCTGGTTGTGAATACGGACGTGGATTACATTAATGACTTGTTTAAGAAATAGTACCCTTAAGCCGGCGTATGGCATTGTAGGTAAATGGTAATGTATGTTTTTCAAATAATTGTAAAATAAAACATTGAATCTTTCTTATTTTTAATTTATCATAATTGATTTTAAGAAAATCAAACCGATTAGGGGTGAAGGGGTGTCGCGCTGTTCTCGCCCCCTTAGTCTTCCAACTGGTACCCCCATAAGCAACACCCTGCACACGGCTATGTTCTCATTATAGCGAATTATAGCTCAGAACAAATGTTTAGGGGCTCATTAAACGTAAATATTCTTCGTAATCTTGAGGTCAACCATTTTCACGCTTACAATACATATACAAGAATCCGTCACCATAGCTCAGTCAGTAGCTTGTCTGTCTACTGAGCTAAGGGTCCCAGGTTCGATTCCCGACATGGTTGAAAAATGTATCATTGGTGAAATGTGGGTTTACCCTTTCACAGTGATTAATTAATGGCTGAGAACTGGATGTTGTGTCTGTCCTAGCCTTAGGTTAGTTTGTTTGTTGTTTGTAAGGTATATTTATTATTTTAAACATCAATTTAATCACACATAAAGCAGGAAACACATAGTATAAAAGAAAAACAACAGCCCCGAAGGTGTCTCGAATTCTAGCATTACATGATATAAATAACATAAAACATATATACGATTTAAACGTGGCGCCCTAATGGGCTGATAGTGTATCATCTTTGGGATACGGGCGGGAAGAGATTAAAAAAAAAGCGCTCCATGGCACATAAATGGTCGACAGGGACCTTAACATATACTTTTGTACTATAGTGGGGAAGAGGGGGAGAAATCATAGATGATGATGATAATAATAATAGTAATAATAATAATAATCATATAAAACCGGGGAAGAATAAAAGAAAAATAAAGTTTAACTGACCCCGGTCGAGCGAGCCGCCGGGGTAGGTCAGAGTAAATAATAATACATTACCAGGGCTACGATGACATTTCGATACGTAGCCCTGGCGTGAAAAAGAAAATAAACTTTCCCCAGTGGGCGATTTCTGCCCATTTGGTGTAATGAGGCTGTAGATGAATATGGATATATATTATAAGTGCAATTGAAATTGATAGTACTGCCCACTCCTCGTGGGCAGACTTATAAATGTGAATTGTGTAGTACGGGGTGAGGAGAATATTATAAAAAAACATAAACGGGATAGGGGAGATATCAGGAGGACACATCGATGCAACAAAAAAGGACAGGACATTGATCCACCCAGCCCCGGTTCGACGACCAGCCGGTGCAAAACTTGTGGTCTTAGGCTAGATGATAAGGCTACGACAGGCCTAGCAAGCTAGTAGTGGAAAATATATGGCTTGGATAAAATACTGACCTAGGCCACAGGCTGGAAACAGTAATGGAAGTAAAAAATAATAATACCAGAAAGTAAAAACAAAAAAAAAATATATGTACCAGTATAAAATTATACCTTTTACTTGGGAACAACGCATAATTTCAGTACTCCACGGATCTCATATTTGAGACCAGAATGCAATTGTTGTCATAGTCTGTTACTAAAACAATGATCATGTGTCACTCTCGCGATGGACTGGAACCAGCCTCGGTGGCCGCATGATTTAAGGCGCTACTCTCGCATAGACTAGACTACCAAGGACAGGGAGATCGGGGCTCGATCCCGGTTAACTGTACTGGGGGTGGTTTTCCATAAATGGATTTCTAACCTCCATCCACGCAAATGCGGGTGCACTTCCTCTAAATTAAAACCTTCCTCACCCCTAACACATCAGTGTAATTGGTACATATGCGTATAACCCGAACGGGTAAATAAAACACAGTGGTAAAAAAACAAAACTTTTTCATGTATTCGTTCGTCAAGTAATATGATCTGCAACTATCACTTTTTAAACATAATATCTATGTCTATGAAATAATACTAATAATGTAGTAAAATATTATCACTGTTGAGGCTTTCCCCTTCTCTCCGCCAACGCGCCAATATTAAATTATTATTCTATGAGGGTAGTTTCTTAAAGTATCTCAAACAAATGAATAAAAATCTGTTTCGATGACTAGTCATTTTTTGTAATAAAAGATTAAAAGTTTTATTGAAGTTCTTTTCTTTTTTTTCCCAACCAGAGATGGAATGAAAAAAAAAGAAATAAAAAAACTAAGTTTTCAATAACGAGCATTGTGCTTGGTTATTTACATTCTTTTCGTTTTGTATTCTTCTTCGTTCGTTTCGAGTAATTATTCGTGGTATTTTTTTATATATAGCTATAAGGCTTAAGCTTTGTAACCTTAAGGCCCAACAAGATTTTTTTTAAAGGTTATGTATTAGTAGAAAAATAATATTTATTAATTTAAGGCTCAGTACGTCATCAAATGAAATTTAATAAAACCTGGATTGATGCTCGTAAAGTATAGGGCGTCACTATCACACTATACTGGCCTGCCGATGGCGGGGAGATTGGGGTTCGAATACCGGTCGGGTGTACTGAAGGTGGTCTTTACTAAATGGCTTACCGCTCTCCCTCCACGAAAATGAATGACCCTAACAATTTGAGGATGAGTAAAAAGAATTTAAAGTAAGTTTACACGCATTTGCGTTGGTTTGTGTTGGTAGGAAGAAACCTTTATAAAATACAAACTTTTTTTTGCGGCTGGTAACGTTTTACTTTATTATTAGTGTTATTTTATAGGTATAAATAATATCACAAGTGTCGATCACATGATTTGAAGTATAAATCCGTGAAAGTATATCTAGTCTTTTTTTTCTAGGTGTCAGATAATCAAGGCCATAGTGGGGGGGGGGGGAATTTAAGGCCCCCCCCCACTGAAATTGTATGAACAAAATATATATGGCTTTATTTATGGTTCAAACAAAATAAAAATTAAGGTACAAGTACAAATTAGGGGGCAGTGTTATCGTAAAAAAACATTTCATAGAGCTTCCAGAGGTGTGTAATATCTATTTTTAAAAAAATTTAGCCTTCGGTAGTTAGGGGGCTATGTTAAAAAAAACTTCTGATAGCTTCTAGAGCTATTTATACATATACATTTTTTCTAGCCTCCGCCAATTGGATGATGGGCCCACAAAACCCCCCTGAACTTATTGGCTGGCTACAACCTTGCAGATAAGCCCTTTCCTAAAAATCCCCCAACCCACCCTCGGTATATCTAGCTGAAGTTCAAACCCCGAACTCCCCCGCCCCTTGCAAACCAGACCTTCAAAGAAGTGTGACTCCATAGCCCGTGTAATGCGGGTGGTATCAAGTTTATTATTCACCTGGCTACGACTGAGGCTGTCATTGGTATTCCAGTCTCAAGTGTCAGAGAGACACAAATCCCCGACATGCGTGCGTATTGTTTTCATGACATCGTTTATTCGACTGGCCATTGTGTGTCAGAAGGTCTGGCAAGGGGAGTTGGACCGCCCTGGCCTTCGAGTGGCCTTGACCTACTGACCCTACGCGAGCCACACTCCAATTTTCATAGGAATAACCTTATCTGACAGCCATATTCATACCTCAAGTCGTGTTCTGTCACTTATTGAACAAATTTATTGAGTTCCTCCGTTTAAAATCTCTAGACCGGCAAGTTTCACGCTTACAATACTTTCTCTTTATATGAGAAAGTAAAAATAAAACAATATTTGTATGAGATTGTGTCTCTGACTAAAGAAAGACGCATAATTTTAATACCTATCGTATCTCATAATTGAGACCAGAATGGAATTATAATATATTTTTCAAAAATATGAGCTATCGGCAATCCTTTTCCCCAGCTCAACTTTTAAATTTATCAAAGGTCCCGAGATTATCCATCGTTTCTTCGAACTGTTTGAATTATTTTCGAGCTAAAAACACTTTCAAAAATCTACTTTTAATTGCGGTGTAGTTTTTCCTATACCCACTTCAGTGGCTGAAGGTCTAAGACAGGGATGTGCAAACTTACTTATAGGCGGGCCAAATGAGGAAAAAAA
>CABFWO010002262.1:40688-51911 GCA_902155825.1 Timema genevievae
CCTCGGTGGCGTAGCTGGCTAACGCGCTAGTTCCATGTTGAGCTAGAATGCCGAGGACGGGGAGACGAGGTTATAATCTTGGTCGGGTGAACTGGAGGGGGGGTTATAAATGGTTTTTCACTCTTCCTCCACTCAAATGTGGGTTCACTTCCTCTAAATTCAACCTTCCCAGTTATAATCCATTAGCGTAATTAGTACTTAAGCGTATGAACCGAACGGGTAGTAAGATGCGGTGCTAAATAAAAAAAAACACAAGAGATAAAAATATGTCTACTCTATTCCTTTTCATTCAGAACTGTAATTTTATTCTAATTTTGTATTTTTACATTTAAAAGACTACAACGCTAGTATTGTAAACGACAATTTTCTTTTTAAAAAATGCCACCAAATCGAATTTGGGCAATTTTTTTTTCAAATATTGGGCACAGGGGAGCCGCACGGAAAATCTGACATGTGAAGTGCGGCACGGTTTCAAGAAGTTTGGGAGCCCCTGTTCTAGCCTGATTAAAATAAAGTTTTCTTACGCGATCTACCGGACGATCGCGATCGATTAGTTGCCGACCCCTGATCAAAACACTTTTTTTCTACCATAAATGCCAGAAACAAAGATAAAATATTTTTGCTCTTATCCTTATTAAAAACAGTTGAATAGTTAAAATTTCTATCAGCTAGCAGACTAACCTTTATTTGATGAGAACTTGAGGAAGTCAAATCACCACAACGTTCACTTGTCTTTTGAGAAGTTAGTTTTTATCATAGGCTTGCTTGACTGCAATCAAGGCTGTGTCCCTGTGCTAAAATATTGACGGATGTGACTGTCGAGTGAGATCTTTGTGGGTTGGTCATCTCTTGGACGTTAGCCCCGCCTTTATTAGAGGTCAAACAGAATTTAGGGAGCACTCCTGACACTTCCGAGCAGCGAGTCTTAGGTTCGACTTCAAATTTACTGACACTTTTGAAAATATATCATAAACCCCTGATACAACTTTTATTATTCATAGTACGACACCTTAGCTCAATCAGTAGAGTGTATACCTACTGTGATAAGGGACCTCAATTCGATTCCAGGCATGGCATCAGGAGGTATTTATGGTAAAAATTGGTTAAGAAGTGTTCTCTTACTCTTGTTTCTCTATTTTGATTTTAATCGTCAATTGCCAGCTAACTGGCTATACCCGCTTCAGTGGTAAAATAGTCTAAGGTGTCACTCTTGCAATAGACTGGACTATCTATGATGGAGAGACCAGGGTTATAATCTAGTTAGGGTGTATTTAGGGAGTTTTTTACTAAAGTGTTTTCCACTATCACTTCCCACAAATGCGGGTACACTTCCTCTAAATTCAACCTTACTCATCCTTAACACATTAGCGTAAATAGTACATATGCGTGTAACTCAAAAGGGTAGTAAGACGCAATGACAAAAAAAAAAGGTTCAAGTGCGTTCCAACCCCATCGATGGTCACATTGTATAGGGCTTCACTGTAACAATACAATATACTTAACTGCCAATGAGGTCGAAATGGGGTCTATTAAATTCCAGAAACGGTACGAGCCCCACCGACCTCCATTTCTACGCTAGTGTCCACCCCATTAGTGTAAATTTATGGGTTGTTCGAAGGGGTAGTAAGACATGGTACCCCCTTAAAAACGGGTATTATATTAATAAAGTGTGTGTGTGTGTTGAATGATCTACACCATGATTTTCTTACGAAGGAATATTTGAAGAATCTTTTAGAAAATAAAAACATATTTTTTGCGGTCGAAATTGATAACGTTTTACTATATTATTCGCTCTTTGAGCACCGCGTTTTACTTCTTGTTCAGGCTACACGCATATGTACTGATTACGTTAGTGTGTTAAAGAAGAGGAAGGTTAAATTTAGAGGAGGTGTACCCGCATTTGCGTGGAAGAAGGGTGGTAAACAATTTTGTTAAGCCCACCCTCAGTGCACCCGACCAGGATTTTAACTCTAATCTCCTTGTAATTGGCAGTCTGGTCTGTCTACTGCATATAGCATGACTTGATGTATGAATGCGTGAAAATAGATCTAATAACATTTTCTCTCTGTCAGACATGTCAATTCCTAAGAGACCCACCATCGTTGTAAGAACCACTACCTCCAAGAGTAAGAACCACTATCTCCAAGAGTAAATACCACTACCTCCAAGAGTAAGCACCACTACCTCCAAGAGTAAGAACCACTACCTCCAAGAGTAAGAACTACTGCCTCCAAGAGTGAGAACCACTACCTCCAAGAGTAAGCACCACTACTTCCAAGAGTAAGAACCACTACCTCCAAGAGTAAGAACTACTGCCTCCAAGAGTAAGAACTACTGCCTCCAAGAGTGAGAACCACTACCTCCAAGAGTAAGCACCACTGCCTTCAAGAGTAAGAACCACTACCTCCAAGAGTGAGAACCACTACCTCCAAGAGTAAGTACCACTACCTCCAAGAGTAAGAACCACTACCTCCAAGAGTAAGAACTACTACTCCCAATATTAGGAACCACTTCCTCCAAGAGTAAGAACTACTACTTCCAAGAGTAAGAACTACTGCCTCCAAGAGTAAGCACCCATACCTCAAAGAGTAAGAATAACTACCTCCAAGAGTAAGAACTACTACTTCCAAGATTAAAAACTACTGCCTCCAAGAGTAAGCACCCCTACCTCAAAGAGTAAGAATAACTATCTTCAAGAATAAGAATAACTATATTCAAGAGTTATAACCACTACCTCCAAGAGTAAGAACCACTACCTCCAAGAGTATGAACTACTACCCCCAATATTAGGAACCACTTCCTCCAAGAGTAAGAACTACTACCTCCAAGAGTAAGAACCACTACCTCCAAGAGTGATGAATTTTCAATCAGATCGATTAGGGTTTGGAGGTCACGTAAGTTGAGAATTTCAAACGATCACTTTATTTTTATCTTATTTTTCCCCCTCGAGTTTTTTTTTGGGTGAACGGTTTCCCGGTAAATTGCAGTAATTCTCCTCACCTCTGCAGACAAAACGACCCTAGCCTTGCGTGAGAATCGATGTGCTCTAGAAAGAAAGAAAATCCTCCCACTACATTAGTTTCTGGCTATTTCAATCCCGCGGTAGAACTGCCAGGGATCATAACTTTAGATCGGGAACTTGAAAAAGAGAGAGAGAGAGAGACTTGAAGATAATCACATTTCTAAATAAGTTGGCCACGAACCTGGGCTTGTAATGGCTTGATGAAAGTGCAAGGGCTCGCTAGAATGGCATGCGAACAGAGAAATACAGTCAAATATTCATAGGCAGGTCAGATATAAAAGCTACTAGATGTAATTTTACATATTCATAAGACAAGTCATTTAATATGCAGCTGTCTTTTGATAGGTATTATCAATCTATCTATTTATATAGATATTAGATGACGTATTTAACGTGAACTTTTTAAAACGACTGATTATATTAGCACACGACTTATAAACAAGCTTAAATATATAACAAACACAACAACCAGCCTCCCGGACGTTAGTTCATCACTGTGAAAGTGGAAGCTCAAATCAGCTTGTGATCACTTTTTCGGCCATGCCGAGAATTGAACACGGGACCTTTAAATAAGTATGTAGACACGCTACCTACTAATCTAATGTGTCAGACATTAAGGTGGGATGGAAGGGGACGTGGGAAAAGGCCAGGATTTTTGTAGTTTCTATAGCAAACACTTTTTTGTCTAAAAAAATAAAATATTGCTCCAGTAGAGACATAGAGTTTGATTTTCTTCACATGATGTTTTTTTTTTAGCACCGCGTCTTACTACCCGTTCGGGTTATACGCCTACGTACTAATTACACTAATGGATTAGGAATTGGGAAGGTTGAATTTATAGGAAGCGAACCCGCATTTGCGTGGAGGGAGAGTGGAAAACCATTTAGGAAAAACCACCCCCAGTTCACCCGACCGAGATTCGAACCTCGATCTCCCCGTCCTCAGTGGTCTGGCTCAACACGACTGGCGCGTTAACCAACTACGCCACCGAGGCGGGTCACATGATGATATTAACAGTTCCTGAATATCCATCATAAGCTCAGCGGTACTAGACGAGAAGCTTTTTAAATTAAGAGAAAAAGTTGTCATTAAATTCCAGGACATCCTTGACAGATAGATATTCAACAACTGTTGAGGTAACATATGAAGAAAATTAAATTATATGCTTTTACTGGAGCAATATTTTATTTATTCTGGCCAAAAATTTTTTGTCATAAAAACTTTAAAAACACGGTATTTTCCTCCTATCCATCGCACCTTAATACACATAAAAAATCCCAGACACAGTTTCCAGTTTTACTCACTCATAAAGATAAAGTATTGTAATTGTGAAAATTGTCGACCTCTAAATTATGATGGACGTTTTATGTGCCCATGAACCCAAAAAAGTGAATTTTACCATTCTGTTCATCCTAATATCTGTCTGCCCGTATATGGGAATAGAGCCGAAATGGTTTGATGAATTTCGTTCAAACTAGATATTTAGATATTATATGGTGGCCATATTAAGAGCTTGATTCTCGCCCTTAAACTAAGGATGATTTGCTGATGATTCTATTTTGAGAAATTGAAATATTTCAAAAATGGCTTTAACAATTTTGTTCAAGTGGAATGTGTTTTATGTGATAGATATGAATGTATTCTAATGTTCATACAAACATTATTTTAGGTTAGTTTAGCCTATGTTATCCAAGCATAACTTCCCTTAATTTAAATTAATCCAACCTGACTTTATTTAATCTAATCAATTTAACCTAAATTAAATTAACTTAAATGAGTTAACTTAGCCCTAAACTATCTAAACATAGTTAGATTAACTTTATCTAACCATATTGAAGCATTCGCTATCAGCAACCGTGTTGACATTTTAGCAAAAGTGCTATTTAAAACATCTCCTTTTAAATAAGAAAGGAAGTTTAAACTTTGCACTGGATGAACCCTTAGTATACTCACATACAAAACAACTTTTAATTATTATATTTTTAATATAAAAACCTTTTATAGCCACGTCTTACTACCTGTTCAGGCTATACGCTAATGAGTTAGGGATGAGGAAGGTTGAATTTAAAGTAAGTGTACCCGTATTTGCGTGGGGCGGGGGAGTGGGAAGAACATTTTTTGAAAAACACCCTCAGTACACCCGACCGGGATTCGAATCTCAATCTCCCTGTTTTCGGCAATCTAGTCCAACACGAGAGTGACTGCTTAGACCATGCAGCCATTGAAGCAGATTAAAAACTTGTTCCTATTTTCTAACTAATAAATTTTGTTCCTCCCTTATCCCCTCCTCTCTCTCTCTCTCTCTCTCTATTCCTACCCTTCCCTCCTCAAAATAAAGGCCTAGTTTTACCCTTACTGACGAGCTAAACGAATAAAAACTAACTTTTAATTTTCATATAATTATTATTAGAACACCAATTACGAAACTTGAGGAAGATTATTAAAAATAAAAAATAAACACGCAAATAACGAGGGTAACTAAGTTACATGGAAGTTACTGATTGAGTTAACTAACATCTTTAAATCCACATCGGTGGTCACATGGCTTAAGGCGTCACTCTTATAATAGATTGGATTGTTGATGACGGGGATATTGGGGGTTTTAAATCCCGGTTGGGTGTATTAAAGTGTTTTTCTCTCTTAGTAGTTTCCAACCTTCCTTCCAGGCAAATGCTGGAATATTTCATCTATATTATACCATCCTCATTTCTACTCCATCAATGTAAATATAGGAATAACCTGGACGGGTAGTAAGGTGAAGTGACAATAAACAAACAAAAACCATTCAAAGGTATAAAAAGGTAGAAGAAGCGTTATGGTGTATAAAGCTAGTTTGTTGAACATTGATGTATATTTACACTGATAAGATAAAACAAATTGATCTGATATAATAATATGTCAGGGTTCAAGTCTATAATCCACCCCGACAGCTGTGTTGTGAGTTGCGTAACACCAATTGACGTCACGTTAAATAACGGAAGCAGATTAAAAAAAAACATAAGCCTGTGAAAATACAAGATTTTCAATTTCGAATCAAATCTAAATCTTAGCTTACATTTCTTGAATCGATTTAAAATTGAATGTTATGGTTTGGAAAACTTTCGATTCGAATCCAAACAGAAAATTTTATAGTGAAAATGTTTTGAATCGAATACGAATCGTATAAAATTTTGTTTTTTAGTCAAGTCCAATAGACAAAATTAATACCATAAACACTATGTTTTAAGGTTAAAATAAAATGTTAATATTGGACGCATAGCTTGCATAAAATTTTATGATGAAATTGCTCAAGTTTAGTTTCTAAAGAAAGTTAAATAACTATTCAAAATTTTGACTTTGAGATTTGAATTTCAAATTATGTCTCATCGAGTCTTAACCTAGGGTTCATTTTTGAAATTTCTAGTCCTACTTGAATAATTCAAATATGAAGATTTGAAACTTCGAATCAAATCCAAATTTTAATTAGATTCGGACTCGATATATTTTTGAAGCTTCATACCAGCTTAAAAAAAAACACCTCAATTGGGCTTTCTAGTACTAAGTAATATTAATGTAGGAAAAGTGAAATCTGAAACTAAATCAATGACAAAGAGTTTAACATTTTTCTTTAACTGTTAAACTAACAGTTTTTCTTAAAATCCATCTTGATTTTACAAATGACACATATAAAATATTACACTATTGTAATTTTACCTAAACCAAATATAGTGTTCAGTGCACTTGGTTACGAACCAACGGATCACGGGCTCAATTCCCGGCTGGTACCTAGGGTAATTTTTACCGAAAGGGGAATTATTTGAAAGGTTACCGGGGCTACTGGCTCCACACCTTTATAATCACTCTCATCACATCACCCCATTGCGGATACGACGCCACGTGTAGACAACCTCCCCAGGTGTACCCTGGGAAAAGTTATTTGCCACCAGAGTGGCTAAAAGTCTACAAATAAGGCCACCGAACCAGATAATATCTCTCTCCCGATCAAATATGTCATACACTTATAAAAAAAAAAGAGTGAGTAATTTTGTTCCAAAGAGAGATACTAAAAATGGTCGGATCTTATTATCAAAGAATAATTTTTCCATCTCTGACTCAGAGATTTGATACATTCGAGTGATCTGTGCGTTATGTATACCCCTATTAACTTTTTAACTTATCGACGAATTTCGTACAAATTGTATACAAATTCCACCAAAACACTTTAAGGGCTAAGCATCGCTTTCATAGGAACAGGGATGTCGATAGTTTTAAAAGTCGATGTTTTTGAACATGTTATTCTCTCAAAAGTAGTATATAGCAGTGTTTCTCAAAGTATGGTCCTCGGACCACTGGTGGTCCAGGGTGGCCTATCAAGTGCTCCACTGGATCTCAGGAGGTTTAGTAATAAAAATCTACCAAATGTTGATCACATAATATAATACAAATATTTGAAGGGAACATGATTAAATATGAAATATCTAAACAATGCTCTTTTTCCTTGGGAGACCAGGCCACATAAAAAATAAATTAGTTAGCCTATGTATCAACCTCAAGTCAAAAAATCTGAACAATTTACTTATCAATAATTATGAGGTGTATAGTGTTAGATATAATCAAACAACTCTTACTTACTAATTCAAAGTAATTATATATTTTGTATTCAACATTAAATTTAATAAAAGCATATAACCTGAACAGGTATTAAGAAGCGGTACTAAAAAAGTAGTAAATTAATTTTAGTCTCTTATTTAATATAGTCCTAAAATGGAATATCCTATAAATGTTTTTTCTGCATAATTTTCAACCCCCCACCTCCACCCCAATTCCCAGGGCCTTGGTGGTCCCTCAGTGTAAATAACTTCCATTTGGTGGTCCTCCAGCACCAAAAATTTGAGAAACATTGGTCTAGAGTCTATCTGGGCATTAAGTTTCACATATAAAAATAGTCATATTTACTTCTAAATGGGGTGCTGTGTTGTGCTGTAAAAATAAATCTAAAGTTACAATAACATTTTAGCTTTAAAAAAAACATATATATATAGGTGGGTGTACCGATGCGGATATCGATGAATCGTTATTGGGCGATTATTATGTCGACTAATCATTTTTTTAAAGTAGAATTTAAATTAAAATTTTCTAGGTAAGAGTTTAGTGATAAAAATCGCGAAAAATACTTCTCTACACACTGCATCTGGGTTGCGGGCTATGAAAAGATTACAAAACCAGTTAAAGAAATCTAAGCTCATACCATTTATAAAACTAACAATCTAGTTCCAACTTTCACCGGTTATGCATAAAATATATTTTTATTAATTACATTAACTGTTATCATTTTCTTAAGCATATTTCTCAGTAGTTATTAATAAATAATCGATAATCGGGATTAATCGATGTAAATAATCGTAACATGAACGATTATTCTAAACAATCGGTGATCGGTAATCGGTTTTACTAAATAGGTACACCTCTAAATATATATTTATATATATTTAATATCAATACTAATATAATCAACCGATTTTGTCTATACCTGGTTCACTCCTGAAATATTTCATAATTATATGTTTATTTACCCCCATATAGTTTATTTTTAACTTGCTTCAGACCACATTTAGGAAAAACCTCTTTATAATACCCGGCCAGGATTCGAAGCTTTATATATATATATATATATTTATACCTAGGTCAAGGCTGCCTAGCTTTGAACAAATAGTCTATATGACAAGGTATACTTGGCATGCTTATCGTTCTGAGTCACTGCATAGAAAACAAAGAGGCCGACATTTGAACAGAGTATAATATCTAGGTCAGGTCATTTAAATAATCAATTTTCACTTATATTCATTAAACTAGGAAGATATATAAACTAGAGTTATATTTTTGGCATTCATATTTTTATTGCCAGGCGGACGAGTATATATAGTTAGATCGTCACGGGAAATAATTATTTGACAGTTCTAAAAGTTACTACACACTGATTTTGGAAATAAGTCCTTTCTTAAAGGTCAGTTTTTCTTACCAAAAGCCTATTATGTAATAGGAGTGGGGTAGGAAAAAGGACCTTACAGAATGGATTTCCTACAAAAAAATCAACGTATAGACTTACTTTTAAATATACATTCGCCAAGAAACGAATTCTTTAAGTCACATTCGACAGGTTATGTCATTTTGAAAATTTGATCTAAAATAAAATAAAATGTTGTCAATGTCCGCTCGTTTATAATTATTTACGTAGGTTTTAAAAAGTTCCAATTATTATTTTTTTATTTGAGGTATTTAACGTGCACTTTCTGAACCGACTAATTATATCAGCACAATAACTTATAAACTAACTTAAATCTAGAACAGACACAACATCCAGCCACCCGGTTTTCAATTTATCACTGTGAAAGGAGAAATGGCAATATAAAAAATTGTACATTTATCAGCCAAGCTGGAAATCGATCACTGGACCCTTAATCTCAGTAGATAGACACTACCTACTGAGCTAAGGTTTTGAGCTAAGTTCCTCGTGCGATTCAATTGTATCCATATGTGAACGTTAGTAGATTTAAACTGTTAGACATATTTTTAAAATATATATTTAGATCAGGGCATAATGAAAATAAACTAAGAAAAGTAAAAGTTAGGGAGGAGTTATTTAAATCAAATATGACCTTTTCTTAGAGGATGAGGCTTTAAACAATAGTCCAAATCTCCAATATTTCTAAAAAATAGTGATTTATTACATTTGATTATGTTCATAACATAGCCTACAGTTTGAGGGCCCTTTATTATTTATTTTCCCGCTCCGAACTAAAGCGCTAGTCTCCTCCAGTCTCATTTGATGCTGACGAGGAGGTTAGGGATCGAATCCCGGATGGGTATGCCTAGAGGTTTATTCCTTAAGTATTTTCCCTACCTCCCTTCACACGAATTAGGGAAAATTTCCTTTAAATTATAACTTCCTTAGCTCTCACTACATCATTCGTGCAAATAAGCGGATAGCCCGGGTGAACGGTGAAATGTGGATCACGTAGAAATACGTGCTATTTCAGGGGTTTCCAACTAAAAAGTGCCCGAGGGCAACAATTGAATCCACGAGTCTAGTGGCGGGCCACATCATAATCGGAAGGAAATATGACTCAAGCGGATGCACAAGCTATTATAAAAATAGATCGCGATTAAGATCATTACTGTATGGGCATCAGTAGTTTTTTCGTGGATTTTTCCCGCCAGAGCTAAAACTTTGCGTTTCTCGGCTTTTAAAATCAATTTTACTACAGTAGATTACTTTTCCACGAAACTTTGTGGGCCGCAAAAAAAAAAAAGTATCCCAGGCCGATCATTGGAAGCCCCAGTTCTATTTATTTATAAAGGCTAGGTCTAGTATACATATATACATAAACGTGTATATGCCCCATATATAGATATATCATGTATATATATATTTATATTAGCCAAAATTTTTTTTAAAACCCATATGGCCCACGATATCAAAAAGGTCGCCAACCTCTGGTCTATGGCTTCACTCTCGCACTAGACTGGACTGCCGATGACAGGAAGATTGAGGTTCGATTCCGGTTGGGTGCACTGAGGGTGATTTTTCCTAGACTTTTTCAACTCTCATTCCAAACAAATGTGGGTGCACTTCCTTTATAATCAACCATCTTCATCCATAACACATAGGCGTAGTTAGCATAAATGCGTATAACCTGAACGGGCAGTAGATGCAGTGCTAAAAAAAACTAGGCTGGGAGTAGGTACGAATATAGTGACATATATTAAATACCTTAATTATATGAATAACGGATATAGCTATATCTATATCTATATATATATATGTAAATATGAGTTCTACGTCTTAGCTCTGTCAGTAGCGTGTCTCTCTACTGATCTAAGGCTCCTGAGTTCAATTCCTGGCATGGCTGAAAAATTGTTCATTGGTGAAATGTGGGTTTCCCCTATTAGTGATGAATTAACGGATTGAGGCTGGATATTGTGTATGTTATAAATTTAAACTAAGTCGTATGTTGATATAATCAGGTAGATAGTTTCATTTTTTTCAGACAAAATAATTAACTTTTGATTTAAATTGACTTAATATTTAAACTTTGCACATGAAATAAGGTAAATGTTTACTTATATTATAATTAAGGAGCACAATTTTTATCTATAAAATTCTCAGTGCTTTTTTAAAAAGCTTGGTTTGGAAGATCATTAAATAAAAAAAAAAAAAAAAA
>CABFWO010002262.1:52266-67464 GCA_902155825.1 Timema genevievae
AAAAAAAAGAACTAATGTGCTGTATGTGTTTAAACGAATCCAATGGAACGTATATTACTTGTAACACCACCAAGAAGCGGCCCTTATCAGGGCCAGCGATCGGCCCTTTTCAGGGCCGACACTGCGACTCAATGTCAACAGTACCAAGAACCGATCATAGTGGTGCTCAATCTTGTGCATTAAGTGGGGCTAAAGGCAGAGCGTGTGTGTTGGGTGTGTGTAAGTGTTTTTGTGCGTGTATGTGTGTGAGTTGTTGACTGCCTCCAACCCCGTCAAAGTAAGTATATGGGTCAATGAGCCTTGTAGTACCAGGCTCATTGCCCCTCACTGGGACTCGGCACACCGGACCAACCCAGGTGAAAATCCCCAGCTCAAGTTCGCGCTACCCGTATGCGTGATGCTCTGAAAACAGGTACATCAGAGTCTACGCACACACGGGACGCTCCCCAGAACCACGTCAGAACACGAGAGCAGGACCAGTGATAAGAGTATCCCAGGCCGTGCCTACAATCCGCCCGCGCCCAGATTTCTCCAGAAGGACAGCAGTCAAGCCACCCAACAACCGAGAACACCACTAACAGTCAGAAGTGCGCCGCCGTCCCGACCCAGCTTTGCTACTTTTAAGACGCCTTGCTCAGAAAAGGGTACATCTGAGTCTCACCAACGAGTGCCCAAGCTCGTGGTGAGGACTTACACCACTAGGTAGCTAACCGGGACCGAGTCCGACAACACACATCCACCCCGCCAGTAGGCCCCCGGTCGCCGAGAAGAAATCTCACTATCCTCGGGATACTCTACCAAGAGCGGAACTTCTTGTTCACCCGGCCAGCCCGTCTCTCTTTGAAGTGTTCGCACCCACTCCCGGGATATTCTCCCAGACTAGCCGTCGGCTAGGCAGTGTTAGCTTGCACAACGTCCAGAGACAGACTGTGATGATTAAATAAAAAATAATATTGCCTTATATACACGTGTGCTATGACTGCAAAAGACCTGTTGCTGTAAAATAGAAATGTTTGGGGCTGGACTGACTGCCCCTTCAGCCCCTCCCCCCTTAATTACCCCGCCTCAGGGAACATACCAAAGTATAAGATAAACACTGCATAATGTATCTCTTTCAACTGGTGTTTCATGTTGTAGAATGACATTGAGTTTATCGACCTAAACAGCTGTGATGCGCAGCGGAGTGCTGTTTCACTTTCTTACCAAGAGATGGCAGCAACCTCACATTGTAAACGCTATCATCATTTTACTTCTTAATATGTTTTTTATATTTAATTTTTCAAATTATTCTTTAAATGTATTTAAAATATTTAACAGGTGTAATATAATTTTAAATAATAAGTATAAAAATATATGTATTTTTTAAATTTTAGATAATTTATTCTTCAAATTCACATTGTATTTCCATGATAGACAATTGTTTCAAAAATATGTATTCAAAATATTTTCTTAATTTAATCATAGCCCGATTTAATATCGGGTGGTTCGAATCTCAACTTTTTAAAGAAGAGTATAATAATACTCTTCAATATTATATTTAACAAATAACGGTTGATGATTATTTCATGCAATTAATTAATCGTGGGTGTCTGAGAATATCTTTATTTCCATTGGACCTGTTCCGTTTGATTTGCATGCTAATTTTTATCACAGTCATTATATTCGTATCTACTCCCAGCCTAGTTTATTTTAGCACTGCATCTACTGCCCGTTCGGATTATACGCATTTATGGTAATTACGTCAATGTGTTAAGGATGAAGATGATTGATTCTAGAGGAAGTGCACCCAAATTTGTTTGGAATGAGAGTTGAAAACATTTAGGAAAAATCACCTTCAGAGCACCCAACCGGAATTAAACCTCAATCTCCCTGTCATCGGCAGTCCAGTCTAGTGCGAGAGTGAAGCTATAGACCAGAGGAGGCAACCTTTTTAATATCGCGTCTCATATGGGTTTTAAAAAATGTTTGGCTAATTTGAAAAAAATTTAAGCAAAAAAAGTATAATTCTACATTTCCCATGTAGTAATAAATTATTAAGTCCATATTTTGAACAAATTGTTGCTAAATATTTTGTGGGCTAGATAAAATCAGTCAGTGGACCGTAGGTTGCTGACCCTTGCCTTAAATAATTTTATCACCAAGCGGGGCCCTTCAATGTTAATCATTAACGTAACAATTTAATGTGAGAATACCTCACATACTGTGCTTGTTTTGTAGAAATAATGTTTTGTACTACGAAAGCTTCCCCTTCAAAACTCATTAGTGACTCCCCAAACCAACTCTAAATTAGACCTATAATAGATAAGTTAGGTTGTGCCAGACTTGATCTCAGCGCTGTGACAAAACACAAAGTATCTACTTCCTTTCTACTGTACGACTGCTCCAAAATATATCCTGAGAATAAAGGAACAAGGTTGCCCCGGACCTGTTACAGCGCTTTATGCGACAAAGACGAGAAGCGAGGTTACTACAGACCTGTGCCAGCGCTGTCTGTGACAGAGACGAGGAACAAAGTTACTACGGACCTGTGCCAGCGCTGTCTGTGACAGATACGAGGAACAAGGTTACTACGGACCTGTGCCAGCGCTGTCTGTGACAGAGACGAGGAACAAGTTTACTCCGGAACTGTTACAGCGCGTATTTGATCCGTGGACCAGTGACAAAAAGGAACAGCTCCTTTCCTTTGTCAGGAACAGGCTGTGAATGTGACGTCAGAGGAGCAGTGACAAAGGAGCAGATTGTGATTTCACAACCCATCGCTAATAGACAGCCTAGTCCTTGACTGGTTATGTAAAATTTTAAATATGATGAAGGACAGCCTGAAGGGGCAGGGAAACGCAGTGTGCAAACTGCAAAGAAAAAAAATTGTTAGCTCATAGCACATTTAGTGTCCCTTTATTTTTTATTTTCTCACTTGTCACATTTAAATTTTGATATTTTGAATCAAATATTAGAAGTTTATAACAGTTGAAAACATTTGGCCAAATTGTATTTGTTTTCAATTCATCTAACTTACTTTTACTTATCCATGTAATTCATCAATATGTACAAACAAATTAAAGCAATAACATATTTTTTTAAACAAAGAAATAGGACCTATTAAAATTAGATTCAATTATTTTTTAATCGTAAAAGCCTTTGAGTCGGTATAAATAATCTATTAGTCACAACAAAATAATAGAAGCACTGATTAATCGATTATAGTCGCCCATCCCCAGTTCTAGGTTTTCTCTCTTGTGAGTCATGTGAATACTCTTGCTCGTGTTAAATTTTATAAGACATTTAATGAAAATTGTACTGTTTGTTGTCATTTTAATTACTATTAAATAATCAGAATAGTATAATGACTAGAGTTGGGTAGAATCCAGGCGTGGATTAAGGGGGGGGAGTCAAAGAGTCAGTTGACCCCCCCTGTTAAAGTTAGAAAATTAATACAAAAAACAAAATGAAAGTTCAAACTTTAGAAAGAAAATACAATACAGATAATTTATACAATTTTTCATATTTTTACTCGCAGATACCTCTTAAGCCGGGTCCACACGTGCGTTATTGGTCCCCGTTTAATCAATTTTCGATATGACTCAAGTAAGTGTGGAAAAAATATTCGTTTCCATGTAGGAATATTTGTCGTGCATAGCAAGTAACGAACATTGGTCCACGTAGAGACGGCAGACTACCACACATCAAAGAAGACTAATAATCTTCTTCTGAAAAATGTCACCTGAATACGGGAATCGAACCCGTGACCTTTGATTTAGTACGTCAACGTTCTAACGACTGAGCTATCCAGGAATCATCCCGTGCTCAGGGTCATTCTTCACACTAATAATCGCCTGAGGGCAGTTCATGCAAGAATACCGAATATAGAGTATGTGTGGACAGCAGGAGCGGCGGAACTGTGGGGGATTCTGCCCCCCCTGAAAATAATTTGCCTCGCCCTAGAATAAATCCCCCCCTAGATATATTTAAAATACTCTGATATTATAGAATATGAAGCTGAAATATGGCCTTAAATAAAACTCCAAATGACTTATAGATGTATTATATTGTCAAAAATTTGCCAGAGAAGACCGCTCCAAATAACTGCTATACTAGAGGCATCTAACTGGCAGAATAAGTCAGAGGAGGAAAGCTCTAAATAGCTACCAAGGTCATCCAAATTTAAAAAATGTCTAGGGAAGGACAACTCCAAATAGCTTCTAGATGCATGTCATTTGGAAGAATTTTCAGGCGAGGACCACCCCAATTAGCCTAGTTTCTGAAATAATTCCATTTTCAAAATTTGTTCGGTGGAAGACCTACTTCAAAGATTATCTTATAGAGGTATCTAAATATCGTAAAAAATTAAGGTGATGATCACTCTAAATAGCTTTGAGAGGCATCAAACTTTCAAAAATGTCTAGTTGAGTAACACTTTAAATGGCTTATAGAAGAATCTAATTTAAAAAAATCAAGGCGAAGGCTATTCATAGCTTCTAGAGTGAACCATTTTTCAAAAAAAATTTGAAGGAAGGCCATTACGAATAGTTTATATAAAAACTATCTGATTTTAAAAAATTTGAGAGGATGATCACCGTTTTAAACATACATAGGATCAAATATGAATGAGAAGCTCTTCATTTTACTTTCTAATCTCGAATCAGAATCCTGGAAAAAATTATGATCACAAGAGGAACTATAAATGTAGTATAGTAATATAAAATATAATACTAACCGAATGTTAACATTTTTCTTATAATCCATTCATACTTGTTAAATTACTAGCCTGGGGACTGGTTGTTGAGATTGATTTATATTTATGTTAGTTCTGAAAAAACCATAGGCAGTATTAGGCTTAAGAACAAATTTCAATTACAAAATTGAAAACAATTTTTTAGAAGGATTTGAGTTTTGAATCCGATATTTTCTTGAATCTCGAATATACTTTCGGATTCGAAGGTCTTATATTTAATAATTACTAAATCCAACACATTAGCTTACTCTAAATCGTGTCTGTCTACTGAGCTAAGGGTCCTAGGTTCAATTTTCTGGCATAGCCAAAAAATGTATCATGGGTGAAATGTGAGTTTCCCCTTTTACAATGATGAATCAACAATCGGGCTGCTGGATGTTGTGTCTGTTTTAGATTTATGTTAGATTATATGTCGTGTGTTGATATAATCAGTAGGTTCAGAAAGTGCATGTTAAATACCTCGAATAAATTTAAAAAAATTATTCCAAATAAGTTAAACGTTACTCATAAGAAGTTTGCGATTTAATTTGTGAGCATTAGTATTATGATGTAGGTAGGACCTACTGAAAAAACTTCTATTTATCAATAAAGTAAACATTCACTAGATGGCTAGTTCCCTTCAATATACACGTGCTTGCAGACAGTCGAATTCAATCAACTGCACCTTTAGTAAATATTTATATTTTAAACGTTCTTCTTAGCCTCAATTTAAAGTGAATTACAGCGAGAAAAATGCCGTTTTTTTATAGCAAAACATGTTTTTGGTCAAAATAAATCAAATATTGCTTCTATACAAACATAAAGTTTAATTTTCTTCACATGGTGATATCAACAGTTGTTGAATATCTGTCGAGAGCATAGCGGCACTATCTAACTAACTTTTTAAAAGAAGAGGAAAGTTTTCATGAAATTCCAGGACACCCTTAACAGATATTTAACAATTGTTGTTGAGGTCACCATCAGAATAAAATTAAACTCTATGTCTGTATGTAAACAATATTTGATTTATTTTGACCAAAAAATGTTTTGCCACAAAAACTGCAAAATCACTTACCTTTTCTCGCGTTCCTTGCACCCCCACCTTAAAGGTTTCCGTTACCTTGATCATATTATAGTTAAATGTTCGATGATGGTGTATGGAAAATGAGTTGTTATTCTTGTGTCAAATAATGCTTGTTTACTATATATATATATATATATATGAATCAAGATTTTATAATATTTTTTTAATAATATTTTACCTCGAATTTGTACAGAAATTCTAATACGATCGTACTGTCGACGAGATCTGCAGTAGAGTATAAGGAATAATAATTTTATAAAACTTGCAAAAACAAATGCTATTAGTAATAGTCAATATAAACAACGGACATCCTCAATATTTTGTCTTTTAATGATTTTATTTCAAGATTAAAAGACAATGTTTGAACAAAAAATATATGTTTTAAAGGAGGGGGTTCCAAAATGAAAGTTCACCCGGGGGGGAAAAAAGCTCAAAATAGGCCTGGAGTCTCACTACCCGTCCGGGTTATACACATATGTACTAATTACGCTAGTGTGTTAGGGATGAAAAAGGTTGAATGTAGCTTAAGTGTGCCCACATTTATGTGGAGGGAGAGTGAAAATAATAAAGGAAAAACCCGACCATGATTGGAACCCCGATTTCCTCGTCATCGACAGTCCGGTCTAATGCGAGTGTGACGCCTTAGACCAATCGGCCACCGAAGTGGCTATTTAGAGGAAATGTACTCCAATATGCGGGAAGAGAGAGGGGGAAACCCTTTAGTAAAATACACCCGGGTGGGATTTGAACCCTGACCCTCCCGTCACTGTTAAATCAGTCTAGTGCGACCCTCGACAAGGTTTGCATTTACATAGAAGTCCTCCAATCATCCTGTTAACTTAGATCAAATAGTAAGTTCTCGACTAAGTAGGAAAACTAGTATTATCGATCTTTTTAGAAATAAATACATAAAAAAGGAAGGTAATGTAGGATTGAATGATTGAACAGGAGAGAAGAAAGCAGTTAAAACACGAACAATCTGCTACCCTGGTTGTATTTCAAGCTTGTAAGGGGCAACCTCTTTGTTCGCCGTGACAGGTAATCTCAAGTTGGCAGCCCTTCGCGTGAGTTCAATTACATGACTTCACTTTTCGGTCGTCGAGGTGATGAATTGTTTACCGCGATTTCTGTCGAATAGTTGGCCCTGTTCCTCTCCCGGTTATAGTTGCTTAGAACAAAAGCTAGTTCTAACTTTTTGTTTAGAACATAACTGTTCAAATACGCGATGGTTCATATCTACATCGGTGAGAAGTTATATAGAAATGGTACATACATTCTTCCTCTTATTAAGTCAACAACCCGGAGGTTGGTTTGATGTGATTTCTATCCATCCGAAACTGGGTATGAACTCAGACCTTTGGCTAGTTAATCTGCCTGCACCATTTGGTAGACATATCATGTACTAGGGGAGTTCAGGAAGTGTGGTGGTTAGCCGTTGCATTACATTCTGGATTTCTATGAGCGAGCGTGAAAGTACCTACAAATTTTGCCAGGAAGGGTATTTTCACATATTTCCAAGGTTCTCTTACATGCCACAATTGGCATGGTACCGACGGCTTTACTTCCACTCCGAAGGTAGTTGTGCTAAGGATTTTTATCGCTCAGGAAAAATCCACTGACCCTGTCTGGGTTTGAACCCTTGAACATTCAGTCCTGGGGCGAGCACTTTACCCCAAGATCAGCGAGGTTGATACTGGAATATACTGTAGGTAAAGACGGATCGCCTGGACTGGATCGTCTTCATTAAATGTTATCTAAAAAAGCCTAGTTTCACAGCACAAATGTTCATGTTCAAGCACATATAAGCACAAATGAAGCACAAACTAATGGTGAAAACAGAATTTTGTTACATTGTTTTCTCAAAATATGGTGGGCCAGCTTGAACTAAATTTTTATACAGGTCATGCATGATATAGGGAAGACTCAAGTTAGCCCGCCACATTAAATGTTATATAGAACGCCTAGTTTTAGAGCACAAATGTTCATTTTTGGGCACATATGAGCACAAACGAAGCTCAAGCGAATGGTAAAAACAGAATTTTGTTACATTGATATTTCAAAATGTGGCGGGCTAGCTTGAACTCGATTTTTCTACAGGTTATGGTATAGGGAAGGCTGAAATTGGCCCGCCACATTAAATGTTCTCTAGAACGCCTAATTTTAAAGCACAAATGTTCATTTTAGGGCACATATGAGCACAAATGGAGCACAATGGAGTGACGTAAATAAAAGTTTGTGATGTTGTTTTTAAAAACATTGTGAAAGTTAATAAGGTACGATTAATATAATAAATAATAGAATTCAATTTTAATAATTAAATCTAATATGAAAAATCTATATGTTTGATGTGATATAATGACAATTTACATAAGTACAGTATTTGGAAGAAATTTTAACAATAGATTAAAAAATATTTTTATATCATGTGATAACAATTCTAATACTTCAATAAAATTTTACATAACATCTAAAAAGTTTAAACATGTTAAAAATAAAACTTTTGAGTCATATTACATTAAGGAACAATATTAAAATAATTAATTGTCATGCAATAAACAGTTGCTTGTGAATTTAGAATTAAAGAATGAACAAAAATAAAATAAAATAAGTAAAATTTAATTCCTATTCTTATCTGTGTTAATTCCCTGTTTCTTTTGATGTTGCTCCAATTACTGCAACATTACATCAGTTTCTACAACATGTTTCGACACTCATCGGCGTCATCTTCAAGTCAGATTATATAATTGTGTAGTTGAGTTCCAATATGTTAAAGGAAAGAAACTGAATTAGAATTAACACAGATAAAAATAGGAATTCAATTTTACTTTTTTTTTAAATTTTTGTTTATTCTTTAATTCTAAATTCACAAGCAACTGTTTATTGAATGACAATTAATTATATAAACACATCTTCGTTCTTCTAATATTGTTCCTTAAGGTAAATATGACTCATAAGTTTCATTTTTAACAGGTTTAAACTTTTTTAGATGTTATGTAAAATTTTATTGGAGTATCAGAATTGTTATCACATGATATAAAAATATTTTTTTATTTATTGTTAAAATTTCTTCCAAATACTATACTTATATAAATTGTCATTATATCACATTAAACATATAGATTTTTCATACTAGATTTAATCATTAAAATTGAATTCTATTATTTATTGTTATGTTGTGTTTTTCAATATGTGGTGGGCTAGCTTAAGCTCATTAAATATTATCTAAAAGGTCTAGTTTCACAGCACAAATATTCATGTTCGGGCACATATGAGCACAAATAGAGCAAAAATGATTGAACCAAAAAAAAAATTGGCAAAGTGGCGGGCCAACTTGAGTTACGTCAACTATCACCCCCAAATTATACTCCCTAAATCCGCCTATGGGGATTATTTTCATACTTTCCTACTATCCCCCGATTATATAGGCGAGCACCAAAAAGCAATCCTGCAAAATTTATCTCAGGCCGCCTCTGAGCGCAAGAAACATAGTTATTAGTGTTTAAACTTGTCCGTCAGGGTCAGATATCGTCGATGAACAAATGAGCGAGCAGTAACACCTCATCGGGCTGGTAGATCGCACGTGCGGTGGTTCACATGGTGCAGGGTCTGAATCCTCTCTGCACACGTAGGGGCAGGCGTCTCGGCGCTAGGCACCGCCACAACTCTCTCCACCGGAAACACTCTATAACAGCCGGACTACGCACCCACTTGTACACTCCGGTTACACTGAAATGTAGCAGTCTTTTCAAAAATTATTACCAGAGGTATTTAACGAGAACTTTCTGAACCGAATGATTATGTCAGCTCACGATTTATAAAATACAAACTTAAATTTAAGGCAGACAACCAGTGGGAGTGAAATGAACGCGTGCAAAGGGCAGTGTTTTCGCAGTTTTTAGTGCACAACATTTTTTGGCCAAAATAAATAACGTATTGCTCCAGTAGAAACAGAGTTTAATTTTCTTCATATGGTAACCTCAACAGTTGTTGAGTATCTGTCATGGGAGTAGTAGCATTATGTGAAAAACTTTTTAAATGAAGAGAAAAAGTTGTCATTAAACCCTAGGGCACTCTTGACAGGTATTCTAGAACTGTTGATGTTACCAGGTAAAGAAAATTAAATAATAATAATAATATTTAGCACCACGTCTTACTACCCGTTCGGGTTATACGCTTAAGTACTAATTACTCTAATGGATTAGGAATTGGGAGGGATGAATTTAGAGGAAGTGAACCCGCATTTGCGTGGAGGTAGAGTGGAAAACCATTTAGGAAAAACCACCCCCAGTTCACCCGACCGAGATTCGAACCTCGATCTCCCCGTCCTCGGCGAAAATTAAACTCTTATGTTTGTATTGAAGCAATAATTAATTTATTTTGGCAAAAACCAAATTGCTATAAAAACCGCAAAAACACTTGCCTTTTCTCACGTTTCCTATACCCTTTCACCTTAAGAGCTCCACATTACTGGAGTATGAACATGAAACAAGGTCAAATGGGACATATGTACATATAGTACACACTCAGAGTCTACCTTACATTAATTTTGTTAAGCCCGACAGCTGAAAGTCAAGGAATAGTAGGGATAACATAGACCTGGTCTCCTCTCAAAATCCGGTCTGGCAAGAACTCTTCTCTTTCAGTTTACTTCCCAGCATATGAGGCTCACGCACGACTCTGACGTGTCAAGGAACAGCTGACCGACCTTAACACATGACGTCACTAACTAGACGTCATCAGAGGTACTCTCTGTTACTAATAAATTAAACACGCAGCCTCAAATGTGTTAATGCGTAGAGCGAGGAAGTTTTAGGCCATCAAAGTACTAACAACGACACTTAACGCAATCATTAGTGCTGATCAGTGAACTTAAAAAAATGTTCGTTAGTGCTGCATTTTCAGGGTTGACACTATTTTCTTACTTCCAAGATAACTGCGTTTTTCAGAGTTTCAAGAAGGAATCATCATTTTTCCAGGCAACTTAGATTGAACAGAAAAGAGTATTGAAATTTCATTTTTCATCAAACTGACAAAGTGTGAAGTTATGTAACTTATGTTTAAAACAGAATTATTTAAGATCAATGGGGAAATACATCTTTGTATTATTATTATTATTATTACTATTATTATTATTATTATTATTGTTATTAGCACCGAGTCTTACTACCCGTTCGGGTTATACGCACTTACGCTAATGTGTAATGGTAGGGTGATTGTGAGATGAAATGGAGGACCTACAAGTTTAACGTGGAATCCGAACCACGGGGGAGGCCTGGCATTCCTCACATTCACAAGTTGTGATTAATACACATCTTGTCAGAGGTGAAGGAAGGGTTTGGCATTCAGATAAACCCGTGCCGGAACCGAGGATTGAACCCCGGACCCCCAGCACGGAAGTCTGACACCTTAGCCCTAGACCACCAGGTCACCGACTACATCTTTGTAACTTTACAACACTTGTTTAGGGGGTAATAGAACATAATTATTTGAATCAGCGTGCTTAATTCTTCAGTTCAATTTTTAGTCCATTTAAAGACCTACTATTTTAAGTTTTCAATTAAATGTTCCAAATTAACAAATATTCCAGTACTTTTACTAAATTTTGCAAAATTCCCTTTGTTTTCCATGTGTTTTCCAGACAAAAAAAAATCCCTGTGTTTTTCCGATTTTCTAAGTGTGAGCAACCCTTATTCTCTTATTTTGACGTCACCTGGCCCCACCCACTAAGTACGCGTTGTAACGCCCACATTTCATGTTCACTGACCCTCATTAATGTACCACCGACGAATAAATTAAATTTGGTCGTTTGTGTTTTAATGGATAGGGCCCAAGTTGACGGAGTCCACTGGTTGGGTTTACGTTCGACGAAAGGTCAACCTTTTTTTAACCCACCACGTCTTACTACCCGTTCGGGCTATCAGCACTTTAATTACACTAATAGGGAATATTACATTTACTCACTAGTCGTATGACACTTTAATTACACTAATAGGGAATATTACATTTACTCACTAATCTAAAATACTGTTTAGGAGATGTTCTAAAAGATATTAAATGTTGGAATACATCATATTTAGTGAGGTAATTCACATATGTTCATAATATATCAAAGTTTCCTGCTTTTTTCGAAATATTTCCAAGATGGGTGTCGAAATCAAGGCGAAAGAGATTTGGCCTTCGACATTTAGGATCTTCGCACACACCTAATAAAATACATTAAGGCTCTTCTTTGTTTCAAAACAAATTCAATGGCAATTTTTAGAGTCCAAAAAATTAATGGTGTATTTTTTTAAATAAAATTTTACAAAATACCTCATTATCTGTAGTTCTGTTAAATTTGTTTAGCTATCGTTAATCCTAATCCACGATGTTGTTCCTTATACTTTGTTTCTAGTAGTCTTGAACTAACCACAAAGCTAAGTGAAATCAAAGTTAAATTATTTATATTTATAAAAGATCTTATTTTGTAAAATGTTACCTTGCCGTGGTTATCATTTTTTATTTCACATAATGCTACATTCCAATAAATAGTCGTAAAGAAAAACGTTTACGCCTTTGAGAAAAGATGTAATTTATCATATTTACATTAAATAGTGTTCTGTAAATAGAAATAACAGGGAGTAACGGAAGTACGTCACAAAACACCCAATAAATCATTCAAGCCGACTCAGGGTTTAACACAGAGCAGTACCGGAGCTAGGGGGGAGGAGGGATGTTTCTTGGAGGGTGGGAGGGCGATTATAACTTCAAAGAATTATTAATCGTGTTTTTTTTTACTTTATATCCACCCCTCCGAGATAGGAGTATTGAGATCGTAAAAAAAAAATCAAACCCAAGATTTTGATAAATGTCGACATTTCATGAACCCCCTGAAACAGAAAAAACCGTTTTCCCGATGCCGTCTGTGTGTACCTCGACCTAGAGCCGAAACTATTTTACTGATCGGGATAATAATTGGTATCTGGAATTTCCATAAGGTTCCCCTGAGGAATTTTCAGAATTAGATATCTAACCTTAAAACTAACGATAGCTTAGCCTATTATAGAGCAAAAAGAGAAAAAATAAGCTCTAACTATTTTTTATTAAATTTTATATCCAGGTATTGTTTAACATCACAAACAAAATGGCTACTCTAACATTCCCTGGAAAATATATTTGAAGGTATTTTACATAAGCAGAAATATATAATTTTGATCAAATCTCCGAAACTATTTAGATAAGGATGTTAAGTTGTAGTACTATTAAAACACAAATAGTTTATTTAAAATATATTTTTATAAAACCAATAGTTTCTGGAATATAGGCAAATATATACAGGATGGGGCCGGAGCAATTAGACGATTAGTAACTTTAAAATTAACCCTTTAACTGAAAAAATATTCACTAGCTAAATAAAATTACATATTACACTTTTCACTTTTTATGACTAAGGTGAGCTCCATTGGACGTCAGACAAACCTCAGCACGTTGTCAATCACTTTCCTCAACATAGATCGTCTAATTGTTTCCACCCCACTCCGAATTCTGTATGGGGGGGGGTCTTTGAAATGTCAAATGGATTTGGTAGACAAATATGTTCCTCTTTTCTCAGTGTTTCTTTAACCGTGTATATGATTTCATATATGTTCTTTGGTGGCGTGTTTCTGCGACAATGTATATTAGTTAGCTTCACAAACATTAAGAGTTTTTACTAAATGTCTTTATTTTAAGATAAAAGACAAAGTCTGTGCGGTGTTGTCTTACCAATTATTTATATTCATCTTCAATGCATGAGGGTACACTTCCTCTAAATTCAACCTTCCTCACCCCTAACACATTAGCGTAATTAGTACATATGCGTATAAACTAAACGTGTAGTAAGACAAGGAGCTAAAAAACAAAACACGAGCCACCATAAGTTAGAACACCCCTTACCCCTTTTTTACCCAATTAATTTCTGGGTTGATTAATTATCTAAATGAAATGGGTGTATAGAACTAAAGCAGTGACAAAATCCACAGGCTTTATGACGTCATGCACAACGTTCAAGATTACAAAGAAAGATCCCACGAGGAAGCAGGTGGTTTGGCGTCTAGGATTCCGTCCTGACAGTTCCTCAGAAAATATGAATGAAGCGGGATTGAAAGGTCACACGGTCTCCGATGATATGTAATTAACACGAATCACGTGGGTTCGTGGTTCAATAGAAGCCTCAACAAGGGAATTATTCTAGAGCAATACTAGACTGATACGTGGACTAGGAGCAAAAATGTCACAACTAAAGTTATTATTATTATTATTATTATTTATTATTACTATACTCCGTCTCACTACTTGTCCGGGTTTTACGCATAAGTAATAATTACGATTGTATGTTAGGGATGAGTAAGGTTGAGTTTAAAGGAAGAGTGGAGGGAGAATGAAAAATTATTTAAGGAAAAACACCCCAATACACTTGACCAGGATTCGAACCCCGATTATTAAAACAACTTTAACGGATTCATTGAAGATTATAGAGGTTTTACAAACACGTACCGTAATTAAAACGTTATCGACTTTGTTTAGTATAGAAATTAAAAATATGATAAAAGTTCACTTACAATGTTTATTTTATTCTGAAAATTGAAAAATGACACCTGGACACGGGAATCGAACCCGGGAATATAATATATAGATGGAGTAATTCCCACTAATAAGCATAAATAATAGCTCTGGCTATTAATTCTTAATGTTTATTTTAGAATAAAAGTTCATTAATCAAGATTGTGACCTAGTGGTTTAGGTGTAAGGTGTCGGACTTCTGTGCTGGAGGTCTGGGGTTCAAACCTTGGTCTTGGCACAGATTTATCTGATTGCCAAAACCTTCCTTCACCTCTGACAAGATGTGTATTAATCACAACTTGTGAATGTGAGGAATTCCAGGCCTCCACCGTGGTTCGGATTCCAAGTTAAACTGTAGGTCCTCCATTTCATCTCAGTCATCCTACCATTACACACTAGCGTATATGCACATAACCCGAATGGATAGTAAGACGCGATGCTAATAATAAGATAAATCACAAGATAGTATAAATGATTTTCCAACACAAAAATAAACTGCTTAAAATAATTATAAACAGTTGATGTAGATCAATTTTCTGCACGGACAGCTTTTTAAAACAAACAATTTACCGGCATGAATGATAAATGTTGATATTTCGTAATTTCTCATCATGGATAGTTAGCTAAACATGGAGAAATCGCAGGGTGGTCACCTAGAAAGCAAATGTCAAAGGGGCAAATTCCAAGAAATTGTAATCTTTTCTGTGCTTAAAAAATTATTTTATAAATTAAATTATCTAAGAATTAACACATTGATTAAGAGGGGTCAGAAAAAACCACCACTTATTTTTATTTTATTTATCTCTTCTTTTTGGGGGGGGGG
>CABFWO010002262.1:74295-91383 GCA_902155825.1 Timema genevievae
ACCGTGGTTCGGATCCCACGTTAAACTGTAGGTCCTCCATTTCATCTCACAATCACCCTACCATTACACATTAGCGTAAGTCCGTATAACCCGAACGGGTAGTAAGACGCGGTGCTAATAATAATAATAATAATAATAATAATTTTTATGTGCACTATGTCTTACTGTATGCAGTCCAATTTTCATAGGAAGAGCCAATTAGATTATTATTATTATTATTATTATTGTTATTAGCACCACGCCTTACTACCCATTCGGATTATACGCACTTACGCTAATGTGTAATGGTAGGGTGATTGTGAGATGAAATGGAGGACCTACAGTTTAACGTGGGATCCGAATCACGGTGGAGGCCTGGCATTCCATACATTCACAAGTTGTGATTAATACACGTCTTGTCAAAGGTGAAGGAAGGGTTTGGCAATTACATAAATCAGTGCCGGGACCGAGGATTGAACCCCGGACCCCCAGAACATCCAATTAGAAAATACAAAAATATTTTTGTGGTCAACATTGATAACATATTACTATATTATCAGTGTCATTTGATAACTATTGATAACATCTACCAAAAGTGACAGCTGCAAATCACATGAATTAGCGTATGAATTTGTGAAAGTAGATCCAGTAACTTTTATAGCTGTCAAATAACGCTCTTTCTGGGAAAATTAGACTGTACAGGTCCAGGTTATCTGAATTTAGCTTCATTGATTGAATAGGGACGAGGAAGGTAAAATGTAGTGGAAATGTACCCAAATTCCCACAGAGATAAAATGGGAAATCATTTAGGAAAAATCACCTGTGGTCTCCCCGCCATCAGCAAACCAAACCATATGAGACTTACGCCGTAGCCCATGTGCCCAATAATGAGGGTAAATGCGTTTTTACCATCATATTTATAGATTCACGTTGACACAAATGAGGCCATTAGCACTAGCACAAACTCATGAAATTCAAATTAGATCTCGCCACAGGAAAAAAAAAGTCCATACGCATATCAAGTAGACAGAAATTAAAGCAAAATTAAATGTAGATTAAGAAATTTAACAAGGCATTAAAAATATTCTCTTGTCGGATGGAATTTAACTTAAGTATGTAGTACAGCTAGAACCAGACGTCACATTGGGGGTGGGTTTCTATTTTCTACTTTGGAAAACAATGGAATTGAGACCAGTGAAACAGTTTTACCACATTAAAAAACTACAAAAACAAATTATTATGAGATGAAAAAACTATTTCACTGAACCCAATTTCGCTGCTATCAAATAAAAAATGCGTAAAACCTCAATTTGATATGACTTCTGATTCATGCATAATTTTTTTCCGATATACCAGTTAATCGATCTTAAGAAGGGCTTATTAAGATTATTTTATTTTGCACCACGTCTTAATACCTGCTTTAGTTATACGCAGATGCACTAATTACGTTAATGTTCTAGAGATGAGTACGGTTGAATTTAGAAGAAGCGTACCTGCATTTCCACCCTCAGCACTCCCGACCGGGATTCAAACCTCGATCTCCACGTCATCGGCAGTCCAATCTGTTGCCTTTAGACCACTTTAAGACCATTAATTTAAACCGGAGTGGAATAGTCTGGCGGGAAATATCCTGGTGGGATGATTTGATATGGGCTGTCACAACAATTTAAAATTAAAATAAAGCTATCCATTAAATTTTATTTTATTGTTTTTTATTAAATTTTAATTAAAGGCTCCAGTGAGTAAGTCTGAGGGTACCCAGAATACATTATTTGTGAAGATATACGATAACATTAAATATAAAACAGTTTTGTTTGTTGTTTGTTGATGTCGTTTACAAACAATTTATCGAGCCAAACGTAAAACCATTTGTTTAGTGAATACTGACTGTTACTTTTTTTGTAGTTTATACAAGTATCGAGTGGAGAATCCTTTTAAAAACCTAAATATTTCAAAAATACATTTCAAATAATTGCCTAACAATGTTGAAGCATTTTTGCTCTCTACAGTAGAAAGTACCAGATGATGTTTTAAGTGGATTAGATAGCAACATAATAAACGATAGTGTAGTTGAAATTACATCATGATTAAATTTATGAATAGTAAAAATATAAATACTACACCTCACAT
This sequence comes from Timema genevievae, assembly GCA_902155825.1. NCBI lineage: Eukaryota > Metazoa > Arthropoda > Insecta > Phasmatodea > Timematidae > Timema > Timema genevievae. The sequence continues at coordinate 76,405 of CABFWO010002262.1, forward strand.
TTTTCAGCTTAAACTGAAACATAGCTTCAGTGGTCGTTATGAAAGAAAGTATATTAAGGGCCGCCATAATTGTAGTCTCGGGCTGCTTGGAACCTACCAATACACCCCTGCCTTAAGGAAATGGATAAGTAGTTTAAATTTTGAGTGAGTCCACTAAAATTGTATTGAATCCTCTCGTAAAACAACCCTTGTGCAACTGGTTACGATCCAACTGGGGTGTCATGCTCTGGATATTTTAACTGTTAGTTTAGGAGTCACCCCTTCCCCTCAAAAAAACCTACAATTTTAGGTTAAGTTGGCTGCCTAGGTAGCTGAGATAATGCCAGTCAAATGTTGCGCTTAGTTTAAATATTGATAAAACCTTTTACAGTATACGAGTTTGGTGTTTACTGGAATGAGCACAAGACTATTTTCTATGAATACACATTTTTAGAACTATTAATATAGTTTGAAAGTTGAAATTTTCCTGTTTGAAAAGTCCAATAATCCACATATTTTGGTTGATCATTCAAAACGTAAATGCCTGGTAAACGAAAGATAACTGGTATAGGGGGTTAGGATGTGTCTTTGTGAATCGAATTATGCCATTTAATAGGCGTGAGGGTCACAACAGAAATTATATTATCATTTGTATTTCTCTTTTCCCCTGTTTGTTCTCATACTGACGTACATCTCCACCCAGGAACGTTATAAACCCACTTGTTTTCTGGAGTTTCCTTTCGAGGTGTGTAAAGAGGTTGTATCGGAGGGTGCAGGTGTAGTACAGCGGAACATGTTGAGTCACGTGACCATGTTCCATCGCTCCGCGCATCACAGACGAGAATATTTATAAACTCGACTCTCAGTTGGAAGACTCTCGACTACAGGTTGGGACAGAATGCCGAGCCCCCAACGTCGACACAACGAACGGCCTGATGGCACTTCTAAACTGAATATCATATCTTAAGGAACTGAAGGTCTTATGCAGAGGAGATTTATCTTCACTTTATTTCGGTTGCTAAATCTCCTCGCTTTCAGTTATGTCGGAAGTTGGAGTGGTGTGGTAAGAAGGAGCTACTGGCACCCGCTTCAGTGGCCGAACAGTCTAAGGCGTTTCTCTCGAGTTAGAGTGGCCTGCTGAAGATAGGGATATCGGAGTTCGAGTCCCAGTCGTGGTTGCTGAGGTTTTTTTCCCTACTCTTTTTCCATGTAAATGCGGGTAGTCTACTGCTAAAATACTTCTTTACTAATCCCTACCCCATTAAGGTAGTTATCATATATACGTATAGCCTGAGCAGGAGTAAGACGTGCTGACAAAAAAAAAAAAAAAAAACTGGCAACATCGACAAACCAGCGCTGCAAAATTGATCTTATGTTAGTTTGAGGGAAGAATGACCACACGAAAACAAGAGAATGGCAACGCTGTTTCCAATAGAAACAATGCTATTACCTCAGAGAATATATCTAACTTAGTTCCTCAAGGGATGAAACTTCCGGCAGTCTTATTGACATATATCTGAAATCTTTAATCTCCACCAGTTGTTGACAACTGCTCGGAAATTTTCAGTCAATCGCGCTAGAAAAATACATTGTCATTATAAGTCGATCTTTTGAGTATTTAAATCTTTAAACTCGCATATATGTACACAGCACCGCGTCTTACTACCTGTTCAGTGGTAAATAAATGTTATCGGTCATGATCGGTAATGTTTTAAGAAAATTAATTAGTTTGAAATGAAAATGTAAACTTGCCTCAGTGGCCGCATGTTTTAAGGCATCACGCTCGTATTAGATTATACTGCCGATGACAGGGAGATCGAGGTTCAAATCCAGGTCGGTTGTACTGAGGGTGGTTTTCCCCAAATGGTTTTCCACTCTCCCTCCACGCAAAAATTCTTCCTCTAAATCAACCTCCCGCATCTTGAATTAATTAGCGTTATAATCATATAAGTGTAAAACCCGAACAGGTTGTAGGACGTGGTGCTAAAAAAATATACATTTTATTTATCCTAGATATTTTTCTATAAAGGTGGGGACGAAAATATTTTAGGGATGATTGAATTTAAGGAATAAATATAAGGTGTGTAAGCAAAACTCAAAATCATAAGTGTAGTGGAGAAACGATGGTTGAACGCGGGACCTTTGATAAGTTTCTAAGTCGATCTAGGCACAAAATGGTGGACGACCTCTGTTTTGAACAAATACAAGAAGAGTATTGCTTGTTGGTGCAGTTGAATAATATAATGGTCTAATGGTGCGGACAGTATTTTTATATATATAAAAACATCAACTTGAAAACAAAACATTTGGCATCCATCCTGTTATAGTTTGCTTTGAAAAGCATTATGAATCTACATAATTATATATGTGCAAGCGTGTAGATTGCTACACCACTCGAACTCCTCAGTTTTCACGAACGTTTGACTCAAACTTTATCGCCCTGTTTCAAAAATGTGATTTATTATTACAAGGCGTATAAACCGAACGGGTAGTAGGACGCGGTGCTAAAAATAAATCTAGAAACATATTACTTTAATTTTCCACCTTGTTTCCAAACAAATGCAGGTGCGATTCCTTTGAGTTCCCCTCCTCATTATTACCTTTTGGATTAATGTTATTACTAGACTAATATTATAAATATTCAATTCCTTACACCTCATATGAATGTCTAATTATAATAAATTTCAGCCCCATACATTTAATTACTTTACCTTAACAATAATACGTAAAAAGCATAAAATAGCAAGTTTGACTCCTTTTAACGCGTGAACTGTAATGATTTGAAATTGAATCACTATTTACTTCACTTGTTGAAATTGTGTAATGAATTGTACATTGTCGAATGAACTTTAACAATACCGACGTCCAAGTTACTCTTTGATACCCTAGTTTGTTCATCCTTGAGTCACGACAATATTTCTTAGTTTAAATGTTGACGTCATATTTATCGTTCGAAGTTAATATCCCGGGGCAATTGAAACAATTCTCTAACGTTTCTTTGTACCATCTTTCTCGGTCGGTAAGTCGAGAGGGATGCATTATGTCGTTCAAATATCTTCGAGACATGGAAAGTCCGGGAAGAGGTCACAGATTAATCTTGTTCTGCGATCATAAATCTAATATGCGATAAGCACGTGTATTTTTGTGTGTGTTCCACGTCTTACTACCCGTCTGGGTTATGTTCATATGTACTAATTATTCTAATGTGTTAGGGATGAGGAAGGTTGAATTTAGAAGAAGTGTTCCAGTCTATTGTGAGAGTGACACATTTAGACCATTCGACCACCGAAGTAGGTATAATTTAATTACACCAGAGAGCTAGAGAGGAGAAAGATATAATGTCGAGGAAATCTACCCGTGGGAAATCGTTTACGATATCATTACACCCTGACGTGAATCAAACCCTGGCTGGTCCAGCATGGGTAAACCAGGCTAGATGAGCCTGAGCCTAAGGCCGCGTGTCCACCGATGCGTGTATCAGCTTATTCTTAGAGATGTGTAGAAAATATATATACTTTACTGTTAAAGATTTTTTACTCTTGATACTGATATGTTTCCACTCGATGATTTTGTTTCGATACTTTTACTCTTAATAATAATGGCGTGTCTGGGCTACATCAATCTGTAGCTCAGTTTGCGGAAAGATTGGCCAGTACTAATGTACCGTCGCCCAAGGGACGCCCGAATGTACTAATAGTTCATCCTTTTTCGTGGAGGCTCTTTAAATGTCCCGACGAGTTGAGGGGATGATGATAGTGAATATGACGGGGTAAGTCTAATTAACCAAAACCTGGTGACCGTGGGAATTATTCCTCTTTCAAGAAAAATTCCCCGGTTCCAAGAGGGAATCGAACCACGAGAACGGTTACTTTTACAATCCGGTTTTGGATCGGTATCAAAATAAACAATCACTTGTTTATACACCGCTCCCCTGTTATAGTGCCGTATGTTATGCCGCGCGTCTTTCTTTATGCCCGTGCCTTGAGAGATAAAGTTTATTCGGTTTAGTTTCGCTAAAAAAATGTGATCTTAAAAAATAATCTTCTCTCCCCTCCCCAGAAAAACCCAACAAAAAGTCACCGACTTTTGTAAAGAAGCGATTAAATAAGCTTGTTGAATATTTTTATGGTGACTTATTGTATGGTTTCACGTGAAAATGAAATAATTTTCTAAAATCGTGCTCGTACATAGGCCAGAGTAGGTACCTCTGTAGAGTATTTGTTTCAACATTCACTTTCCCTGTACCCTGCTTGTGTTTGCGGTCGATATGTTTACCGCGATCCCTAGTTAAATATCAGGAACTATTTAGATGGGCAAAGTACGGCCCACGGGAAATAAAAACAAACTAGTGCGAAATGATTTTTTTCTTGTTTTTCCTCATTTTTTAAAACCGATTAAAAAAAGTATTAAAAAATGAGGGAAACCAAGAAAAAAAATCATTTCGCACTCGTTTGTTTTTATTTTTATCTTATATCTTAGTTACCAGTGTCCAGAGATTAAATAATATGCAAACCATCCACGACACTCAGCTTGAATTAATTGAACTGCAATGTAACACACAATTGGAACTGTTGTTTGTCCACGTCCTAATACTTGAGTTCTACATGTCCTTATCGAAATCAAGTTTTCCAAATTTGATATATCATGCCCAGAAGGCTATCATCATGTTTGCATCGTCACTTAGCTTCACTTCTGAGAGTCATCTCATCCCAGTTGGAACCAAACTATGAACAACTTTTATTAGAACAATCACAGTTTCACACATCACACACTCCTTCATACAAGTATTTATTTGTTAAATAATGTAGACAACTCACATTGTATTCGAAAATTAGATATAATTATAATACAAATACATTTTAATAATTAATATGACTTAATTGTACACTAGTTTTGTAAAATGATTTAATAAACTGTGTTGGCCCGCCTGACATTTTCCCTTTTTTTCTTTTGGCCCACTCCTCGAAAAGTTTGCCCATGCCCATCACTGATTTAGATCATCTCTGTGTTCTTATTGTCAGGGGACCTGGATAAAGATCCAAAGGTCCCAGGTTCGATTTACAGTGCTTTAAAATTGGTCTATGAAACAGGTGGTCTTGAACGGAGACAAATCATCCAAGTGAGGACAAATGAGGTGCTACTTAAATAAATAAATAGCGGTTCTGGTATTGAAAACTGAGATTAACGGCTGGAGGGTTAGTTATGCTGACCACGTGACACCTTATATCTGCATAAGTTGGCACTACCTTCACCAACAGATAGCGGCCGCTTGGTCGGTATGGTTCTATCACGGGCTGACACCATAGGGTATTTAAGTCTATTAGATGATCACTATTTGAAAATAATAGTCTCATCGGTTATAGCGCTGTTGTTTTATAACGCTGGTCAGATCCCCACCCCGCGAACCCACGCTATAGCCGGGGAGTGATGTAATTTATGTATTATATTGTAATATATTTAATACCAAACTCAGTTTGATTAAAATGTCAAGATGCTTCGTTCAGAAATGAGCTAGACACATGGCAAGGACCTTGATTACAATATTGTGATATTATTATTATTATTATTATTATTATTAGTGATTACATAATTATACTAATTAGGGAAAAAAAATATTACGGAAACGTTTTATTTATTACCACTAGTTAAGTGAAACTTTTTTAGGGAATAAACAAAAAATCAGCATCATCTTAAATAAAACACTAAAAGACATGATATTCAATTTTAATTCACTGATTTCGATACCAAATTAAAAAAAACTCCAAGGTCTAAAGGCCGGTACACACAGAAAGATAAGCCAAGCTATGCCTTGCTACGCCGGGCTAATTTTTTTTTTTTATTGCTGGCCGGGCAATTTTTCCATCTCCCATATTGAGCCATCTTACTATGCGCATGCGCATAACACATCTTGGGATCCATGTTGAACAGATGCAGCGCGGGTTTGGTGAAAATAACTAAAGAAGTGTTGAAGCTTTCAGTTTATTTCACGTTTATTTAAGTACTATTCTATTTAGGTTTTATATTTAATAAATGTTTTTATATTACAATGGAAGCGTTAATTGAACAAGTCAAACCTCAACCTCCTAAATTTTCTTCCTCTTCCAAAACAACCGCTAACAGCAGCATCTTTTCTTCCTCAGTACTTTCACCTGAACTCAAACAAGACATTTTAGAAAATGCCATCATAATTAAACTTCACTGGAGCAGACCAGAAAGAAACAACACTGAATTTGGGAGGGAAAACAAGAACCCATGCTAACTTAGCAATGAGTGTGAAACCAAACTGACAAAGTCTTAGCACAGCATAGCGTAGCTTAGCATTCTATGTGTATCAGCCTTGATCCCATGAATGAGCCATACCGACCGAGCGGCCGCCACCGTTAGCAATGTAGTGCTAACATTTGCAGATAGAAGGTGTCATGTAGTCAGCGCAACGAACCCTCTGACCGTTAATCACAGTTTTCTAAAGGAGTTGCTACCTGTTTATTCAAGTAACTCCTCATTTGTCCCCACGAGGCTGAGGACCCCGTTACAGCCCCGCTAAGTTACAGACAAATCTGGAAGCACCAGGGATCGAGATCGGGACCTCTGGATCTGTAGCCAGGAACTCTGACCACTAAACCACGGAGGCAGTCTTTTCAACACCAATACCTACTGTTATCCAGGATGTCCAGCCAAATTTTATTTTACAATTACCAGACTTTTCCAGGTTTTCCAGAACCAATTTCAACTTTTACAGTCAATATAATTTCACAAACATTTAATTACCATTGCAATTTTATTTACATGTATTTTAGATTCAGACACCTTCTGAAATTATGTCACTCTATGAAAAGTTTAAAGGATTTCAGCTTCAAGAATAGGCTATTGGGTGAGATCTAAGTTAGATTTCAGTTAGATCATATTTAAACCTCACCTTTTACATCAGTACAGTTTAAAATGGTTGTGGGGTACTGTACATTCTTTATTAGTTTCTTCTTTCTATAACGTAATAAAATTATCATACAGGGTGACCTGGTGATCTAGGGGTAAGGTGTCAGACTTCTGTGCTTGGGGTTGAGGGTTCAATCCTCGGTCCCGGCACAGATCAATCTGATTGCCAAATCCTTCCTACACCTCTGACAAGACGTGTATTAATCACAACTTGTGAACGTGTGGAATGCCAGGCCTCCACCATGGTTCGGATTCCACGTTAAACTGTAGGTCCTCCATTTCATCTCACCACTACACAATAGCGTAAGTGCGTATAACCCGAAAGAGTAGTAAGACGCGGTGCTAATAATAATAATAATAATAATAATAATAATAATAATAATAATAATAATAATCATGCAAGTGCATAGCCGTGAATCAACTTTGACTAAAGATAGGCGGTATAGAGCTAGAAAGGCCACACCGTAATAAACGCTTTGACTTTGAAAATTTAGATTTTTATACTATTTTATCAGTATGTTATTTTGACTATTATAAATTAAATTAGTGTATTAATTTAGCGAAAATGTGAAAATTCTAGAAAGTTGATCAAATGCCCTGACTTTTCCATGACTTTTCTCTGATCAAGCAAGTTCCCAGACTTTCCAGGATTTCCATGTCGCTGGACACCCTGTTGTCGATAATTTTCTTTCGATTCTGGAATAGTATTGATACTTTTATCTTCCGGTACGAGTAAAGTAGCTATGGTCTTCTCTGGACACCACATCTCTGCTTGTTCTGCTATGATAGAGCGGGTGTTAGCTTCTTTGTGGTCCATTCAAGAATAGAATGGAATGTAAACAAACGTCACCATGACCTTCAAACAGTTTACATTGTTGGTGGAAGCTCACAAGAATGTATGTTTGGTGGGCGACCGATACCAAGCCTCGCCTTCACCGCTCAAATTAGTCCGACCATTGATACATTTTTTTTGTACCTTGGTATTTAATTTATATGAGGAATTTAGATATTATAATATAATTACATAGGGTGCTACATGGTAGAGACGCGTTTCAGGCGTTTAGAAATCCGCCATTATTTAATGAGATTTTAATAATTTTTCTAAAATATCGTTTTCAACAAAATGTAAGAGAGAATTGTCATTGTGTTTCTGACGAGTTAAAAAGTTTAAATTATGAGTTTAAAGTTTAAAAAAATTCAATCATCATTAATACGACAAAGTGTGCTTCTGAGAATGAATCAAAACATTAGAAACCTTGAAACTTCCTCTAACAAATAAAGTCATGTTTTTATAGAGTCTATAACAAATAATTTTAAGGTAATTTGGATTGTTTTATGGGTTTTATGTAAGTTATCACATTTTTTTAAATAGCTAAAATTTAAACTTTTTAACTGGTCAGAGCTTTTGTCTATATTTTGGTGAAAACAATATTTAAAATAGCAAAACCATTTCATGAGCTAATAGTCCGGGATTTCTAAAGGTCTGCAAGGCCTCTTTGCTCTCCCATGTAGCACTCTTATATTAATAATTGTCCGACACCTTAGCTTAGTCATTAGCTTGTCTGTCTGTTGAGCCAAGGGTCCCAGGTTCAATTTCTGGCATGGACAAAAAAATATTATTGGTGAAATGTGGGTTTACCATTTCACAGTGAAGAATTAACACCTAGGTGTTGTGTATTCTAGATTTAATTAGTTCATAAGTCGTGTGCTTACATAATTAGTCGGTTCAGAAAGTGCACGTTAAATACCTAAAATAAAATAAATATAGTAATAGTTGCTAATATATTTAAAATAGGTCAAATCCTTTTTCTTCAAGATATTTCAGCTGCAATAGCAGCTCTTACACCAGGTTTTGCTTTAATTAATTTCACTGTACATTAAAATAACTACCTAGTGGGCCCCTTCAACACAATTTGACGTTGACCTTTGACCTCGATCTAGAGAGAGTGTTTATTGTGATGATTACGTAATTCTGTGTGTGATATCGCAATCGTGTGACGTCATAGACCTCTGTGTCATTGGGTTGTTTTGTAGGGTGTTGGTTTATTCTTGCCAAAACTTGTTGGATCCTGTCCCATTGATTTTTTATGTGTGCCCATTGGTTTATTTTGTGTGCCATTGGATCGTATGTCTGGGTAGGATTGGGATTGGCGTTAGAGTAATTTTTATTTAAAATTGTGACAGTAGATTGCTAGCCAAGGATAAAGTGAAAAAATATTTAATTATTTTAGAAACAACCGTTTTATTCCTTGAGCCATTTATAACAGCAGAAAGAAGTTTTATTTTAATATCATTTAATGTTCTCATCTATATTTTGCCGAAATAATATATAACTCTTACATTAATTCATAGGTAATATTGAATTGAGGAACTTGAATTTATTTTAATATCATTTAATGTTCGCAACTATATTTTGACGAAATAATATATATTTACATAAATTCATAAGTAATCTCAGGGCTGAGGAAATATAAAATATACCTGCACTTGTGTGAAGGCTGAGCGGGTAGCCAGAAGCGATACGGTCGACCTGGATTCAATCCCCCCCTTCCTTCCTGCTAATAGCCACGAAGTTAAGCTTATCGGTATTTAGAACCACGTCTTACTACCCGTTAGTGTTATACGCTTAAGTACAAATTACGCTAATGGAATAGGAGTTGGGAAGGTTGAATCCACATTTAGGTGGAGGGAAAGTGAAAAATCAACCTCAATACACCCTACTGGGATTCGGAACACCCACGCCTTAGCAGGTATTAGAACTCCAACCTCGCGCCCCACTATCAGAAAGCCCAAGCAGGGGTTCGAACCCAATCTCCGCCCACCGATGGAAAGACCTAACTAGAAGAGTCTGACATTTAGACTGTGTGCCTACTAGTGCAGGTAGATAACTACTGAATATAAAACCTTAAAAAAGCATCCATACCACTGGCGCATTTGCGTGAGAATGAAACTGGAAAACCATACAGACATAGTAACATTAATGTGCTAGTTTGTAGAGTGGCAATAAGAAGGGAGAAATGTACCCCCATTGATATTATAGTAGAGAACGAAATGTGTCTTCTTACTACCCATCCGGGTCACAACCCAAAAAGGATGAGTGAGGAAACCGGCCTCAGTACACATGCACGACAGGGACTCGAACCCTCGATCCCTCCCGTCACCATTTATTTAGCTAACCCATGGTACCTAGTGATGCTCTTATCCCTTTATAGATTTATGCATCATAATCAGATTTGGTTGTATATTAAATCATTATTTTCTGGACTGCATTCATTAACGAACACATAATATAATAGTTTAATTTTGAATAGCTATAAATACAGTACGCTATAATATTTATCATTATTAACACGTGTTTTTTTTTTAAATTTCAATTGTACCGAACCAATATTTAACACAATAAGCGTAGCTAGAAACTAATATTGAGCAACCGTTGATGGGGCCGCTCTCCCGACAAAAGCCTACCGACATTTGTTTTGTATGATAACTACTGTCAGCATGTACGTGTGTAGGTATCCGCCATACCACCATAGACCCTTGGGAGCGGTGTACGAAGATAATGTTGTAGACAGGAGTAAGGAAATGTCCCAGCGTTTACGTGGAGGGAGATTGGGAAACAATTTGGTGAGAACTACCAACAGTACACCTCGGCAGGTATTCAAATCCCTAACCTCACCCAGCATAGATTCGAACCCCGATATCTTTCGCCGGGTGCTTCATGCCTTGTAGTTACCAAACCCGAGAGAAGAATATGGTGTTTCAAATTATACGCCGGCGACTGGAATGGTTTTTCTTCGTTTTTCCATTCTATTAATCTATGTAAACAATAATCAGCCCATCAGGGCGCCAAATATTTCCATTTAGTGTTATATCTTTGTTCTCTGTATTGTCGGTTTTCGAGAGCCCTACGGGGCTGGTGTGTACTGTGTTATCTGTCTGTTTCTTGTATTTTACATATGTTATGTTTACGGAAAATTAAAATTACCTTGCAAACAAACAAATTATACGCACCCGTTCTGTCCATAGGATATGTTTTTATGAAATCCTTGGAGTTTCAAAGACAGAATGGTGCTGGCAATATACACGTGACAACTTTGCCGGAATAAAATATTAAATAGCGCAGACGGGTAAATGTTAATATCTATTGATTACACACGTGTAGTTAGTATAGCTTTAGCAAGTAGAATATATGAATAGAAAGGAGGAATAAGTATACTATTATTATTAATTTACAGCTTAAATATTTGTTTATAATTTTAACTAAATTTTGTTTCAGGTAAGGTGTCAAACACCCACATGCACACGAACTCGACACATTTTACCACCAAGTCTTACAACCCGTTTGGGTTATACGCTTAAGTACTAATTACGACAATGGATTGATAATAGGGAAGTTTGAATTTAGAGGAAGTGAACCCGCATTTGCGTATAGGGAGAGTGGAAAACACCCCTAGTCTACCCGACCAAGATTCGAACCTCGAACTCCCCCGTCCTCGATAGTCTGGCTCTACACGAGATGCGCGAGGCGAAAAAATATATAATTATTTTAGAAGCAACCGTTTTATTCCTTGAGCCACTTATAACATCAAAAATAAGTTTTTTGTACATATCATTTAATGTTATCATCTATATTTTGCCGATTATGTATTTCTTACATTAATTCATAAGTAGTATTGAATACAATTATAAGGAACTTGAATTTATTTTAAATATAATTTAATGTTCGCCATTATAGTTTGTTGACATAATAAATAACATTCACACAAAACAAATTAGCCACTTAAACCTCAAGCAAAAATTAGAGGAAGTTTACCCACATTTGCACTGAGGGAGAGTAGAAAGTCTATTAGAAAAACCTCCCTAAATACGCTCGACGCTGATGAAGGAATCTATAATATAACTTTTTAAATTGAATACTATGACGTGGATTTGACTATCTTACCCTGAATATTTATTAAAACTTATAATTTCCGTTTACAATACACATAGAGCCGCCCATAGTTCTACATGTTTATTATTTATCATAAGAAAGAAGTAAGGCCGAATAAATTATATTTACTAAGGGAATGTATCTAGATTTTCCAGAGTTGGAAGTGGAAAACAATTTATGAAAATTTACCTAAAAATAACTTGCTGTGGGATCAAACCCCAACCTTCCTATAACTATTGTCAAAACCTGTTTCTAAAATGGAAACTCAAACGTAATTACTTGGTGATCTGACACAAATATTATTCATAGATCACACGAACTCGACACATTTTAGCACCACGTCTTACTACCCTTTCGGAGTATACGCTTAAGTACTATTTAAGCTAATAGATTAGGAATTAGGAAGTTTGAATTTAGAGGAAGTGAACCCACGTCTACGTAGAGGGAGAGTGAAAAACTACCCCAGTTCACCCAACCGAGATTCTAATCTCGATCTCCGCGTCCTCGGCGGTCTAGCTCAACTCGAATCAAGTGTGCCTGTATGTTATTTAATAAACTTTTCCTAGTAAACAAAAAACTATTTGTTTCTAAACGTATTATTAATTTGGGTTGCAATTCACTTAATTGGTTCATCAAGCACCAGGGTTATTAAAAGATTTATATTACAGTAGTTTAAAATCGCCGTATCAGAATTAGTTTTAAAAGTCATAAGGAATTACGCGTGGAGTCACAGGTCAAACATATATAGACCATAAAGAGGAGTGAATTTCAGTGGGGTGGGGGAAAGGTGCCACCATTCATCCGGAAAGAGGTTATAACTATATTAATCCTCTCAGATTCTTTATTATACAGGTTACTCGAACAATAATTTACATTTGATGCCCATGATCAATCGGTAGTGAGTATTCTTACGGAAACAAATGTCTTAGGTTCGATTGTCAGCAGTTGAAATCAGGAAATTCATCACGTTTAAATTTTATTTTTTCGCCATGTTAAGTGGTGAACCAGTGATCTTTGATCTTTTCTAGACAGTGGATTTAAAATCAGTGCCGCTAGGTAGTCTCACTATAGATTACTCTAGAATAATTAATTGCTATCCACAGGTCTAAGACAGCAGTCTCGCAATAGCTGCCACCCTCTTTGGTCAATTAGGGGTCTCCAGCTCAAAAGATTATATTTGGCATAGGTTTGGTAACAACATAATTACTTTTATTTTGAAACAATGAAAATTACTCTAAGGGGTAAGGACAATGAAGTAATCGTGCATATGCTTGGAGAGAGAGACTGGGAAACACCTTAGTGGAATTAGAAATCACCATGACGCGTAACTAATATCGGGTTTCAAATCCCTGTCCTGTGTACTTACCGTCATAAACATATTAGCTTTTATGCATCACGGGCCTGACGGCTTAGAGAGTGTGGTGGTGTGAATTTCCATTCTACCTCCACGAAAATGCTGTACACTTCATTTATATCACCTAGTATTTTCTTATAACTTTTAGCAGTGTTCGTTAAGCGTGGAGTTCGGATCTCTGCTGATTCGCATTCATTTATATCCTCGCAATATATCGGAGAGCCAGTGACGTAGTACGGTTCAAGGAGTAAAAAAAAATGGGGGTCATATCTCTGTCAAGTGTGAGCATTTTTCCATTGACGATTTACCACTATCATTTTCACGCAAATATGGATACATTAAATTCCTCCTCTACCCAATTAGCGTATATAACAGCGCCTAACCAGTGCACAAGATACAAATGACTGTCTGTGTCTGTGAAGAGAAAGCATTATCACAATATCAAATCAGAGGAAGATTTTCAATTCTAGACAACAATTAACTATCATGTAAACATATTGTGCATAATTTAGTAACAGCGAAGGCGTTAGTTTTAAGCGCTTTTTTTTTATCATTACGAGTTTATTCCTCCCTCTTGAAAGGCAAACCATCCCCCAATTAATCCAACCGAGATTCGAACCTCGAGCTTCCTCCATAGATGAAATTTACCCAAATTTGCGTGGAGGTTGAGTTAGAAAACAGGCATCAGTACACCCGACCAGGATACGAACCTTGATCACCCTCAGTCGTCAGCAGTCTAGCTCAAATGAAACTAGATGGTAGCTAACCACGCCACTGAAATAACATCAGTTGATAGTAAAATAAATAGGCTTCTTAAAACCAATAAAATAATCCACTTCTCACATAAAGTGACCGATTACCGGTGACCTCTTTGACCTCTTGACCAATGACTCTAGACACTCGACAGAGATTAAATCAAAACTCTATTAACAGACAAATACCAGTCTCAATCAGACATACGATCCAATGGCACACAAAATAAACCAATGAGCACACATAGAAAATCAATGGAATAGGAACCAACAAGTTTGGAGAAGAATAAACCAACACCCTACAAAAAACTCAATGACACAGAGGTCTATGACGTCACACGATTGCGACATCATACACAGCATTACGTAATCATCACAATACACACTCTCTCCAGATCGGATTCAAAGGGCAAAGGTCAAATTGTGTTGAAGGGGCCCACTAGGTAGTAAAATAATTTAAGAGCCAATTTTTATAAAATAACTTTTTTCTCTTTTAGGCCTTAGTGAACTACCCTTAATGTTAGGGTTATGTATCTAATTTCATAAACCTCTCAGGGGAACCCTATGAAAATCCTAGATATCAAGTTTTAGCTCGATTGGTAAAATGGTTTAGGATTTGGCCGAGATACAGACAGACAGACTAACAAAAGATGGCACCATGAAAACCACTCTTTCGCGTTCAGAGGGTCATAAAATGTCGACATTAATCAAAATCTCAAATTCGATTTTTATGAGGGTCAAAATACTTCCGCTCTTCTAGGGGTCGTGAGAAAGTAAAACATGGCAAATTTTAAACTAACAGTGATAAAAATAATATATAATATTTATCATATTCTGAAAATTTAAAAATGACACCTGGACAAGGGAATCGAACCCGGGACCTCTGGCTTAGTACGCCAATGCACTAACCACTGAGCTATCCAGGATTCGTCTCGTGCCCTGGGTCATTCTTCACTCATATTTTAAGGCAGAGTCTATGATGGACTTAGCAGAAATCGTCGGCTACAAATATGTGATTATATTAATATCAC
>CABFWO010002262.1:106454-129651 GCA_902155825.1 Timema genevievae
AAAAAAAAAAAAAAACATATTTATTGACTATTGAGTCTAAAATGAAGGAGATTGATAATTTGTTGTACAAACATTTCTCCTTAGAGGTTAAAGGAAAAATAACATTACCTTTTTAAGAGACTTACTTGTATTTAATTACTCTATGGCATTAGAGAATTATTTCGTTAAAACTTAAGTAGTATCTCTTTACAACTTAAGCTCACAAAATTGTATTAATATATTTGCCAATATTTCAGAAAATATTGGTTTTATAAAAATATATTTCAAATAAAAGTTTTTAATTTTTAATAGTACTACAATTTTTCAATGATAAGTTATTTAGTATCTCAAATAGTTGCGGAGATACGGAAATTTCCGGGTACCCTAAAAGTAATCTTCATAGGATAATAAAAATAGCCATTTTATTTAGAATCTTAATCAACGCCTGGATCGATACGAATTTTAATCAAAATCGTTAGAGCTGAGTTTGAGAAAATCGATTTTTTCGCTTTTTTATTAAACTACTCTTAATTTTAGCGTTAAACACACGTCATTACAAAAACAATTTTTAGGGTTCGAGAGGTCATGAGACTTTGACATCCATCAACACTTCGGGTTAGATTTTTTTACGGTCGCAATACTTTTTAGTGTTAGAAAAGTTAAAATATATACATATTTGCGTATAGCTTGAAAGTTATTGGTTTTATAAAAATATGTTCAAATGAAAAATTTGTATTATAAATAGACCTACATATTTTCAATGATAAGTAATTTGATATCTCAAATAGTATTGGGGATATGATAAAAAATGAGAATTTACGTACCAGACCGGAACCCTTAAAGTCATTTAGCCGAAATATTGAGAGTAGTCATTTTGTTTGGAATATTTATAAATGATTTGAAATGAAATTTAATCAAAATAGCTAGAGCCGATGTTGAGTAAATTGATTTTTTTTCTTTTTGCCCTTCAGTAAACTACCCTTAATTTTAGGGTTGGATATCCAATTCCAAAAATCCCTTGGGGCAACCCTATGAATACCCTAAATACCAAGTTTTAGCCCAATCGGTAAATTAGTTTAGGCTCTAGTCCGAGGTACAGACAGACGGAAATTCAAAAACAACTTTTTGGGATTCGGGGGTCATACATGATACATCGACAATCATCAAAATCTCAAGTTCGATTTTTTTTTACGATCACAATATTTTTCTACCTGAAGATAGCGAGAAAATAAAAAGAAGACTTATAGAAAAAACACAATTTTGATTAACAAATTTGTCAATTTAATACAAAAAACATAAAACAAAACGTCACTGTCTCAATAAAAGTAATAATATGAACATGGGTCTAAAATATTTTAGTAGGTATTAATAGAAACATATTAATTTTAATACAAATAATCAGTTATCATAAACTTACTGGAGAGTTTTAGTTCTAAGCTAATTGCCTTTCTGCACATTAGAGGTAAGGTCATACAGGAGATAGGACGAGGGAGGTGTTAGTCATTCTTTACAAACTTAAAGGTTTGGTTTCAATAATTTTGATTATTTTCTATGTGGGGGTGGGGGTGCGAACACCCTCATCACCTCCACCTCCTTAAACCCACCACTGATCTTAGGAAAGATGATAAAGAATGCTAATGAAACCCATGGCAAAACCTTTAAGAAAAATGTAAATATAGACATGTGCAATCATGATTGATTTTTGAAATGCAAAACTGGAGTTTACATTTCTCTTGACTTTGAAACTCGTTTTAATACCGTCCAGCCTATTCACACTAAAAGGTTAGGGATGAAGGTAGAATTTAGAGGAAGATTTATTTAGGAAAAATACATCCTCAGTGCACTTGGCCTGGATTATATCCCCACCCAAAGGTGTATTTAAGTTTGTTTTATGCTTTTATACTTGTGAAATTTAACTGTCATTATTGAATATTTATGATATTAGTGTAAAATATTTTATGAGGGCTTTCTCAGTCTAAAGTAGTTCGGGAACCCCTGATTCGGATAACAATAAATTTAATGTGGCGATTCCACAAAATACCCACAAACGGGCCACATTTTGTTGCATGTAATTATATAACAATTACATTCACAAACCCTAAAATCACCAAAAATTAATTTTTTTTATAAAATAATATATGGTTGAAATTAAGATTATGGGCTAGTCATGTCGTCTTATATTCATCCTGAAACTCTCAAAGAACCTGAAGTAAAGAACAATCAAATGTTCCAGGTTGCAGTACACCATACATACGTTAACCCAATTTGACATATGGAACAGTGAGAAAAGGAATGGAAATGATGTTTATTTTAACAAGTACGAGGAAACTAAGATATATGATTAAGGAACGAATAAATTGACTGGTTTAGATTGAATTAAAACTACAAGAGAAAATAGTAAAGTTATTCTGTTGCTTAAAGAGAATGAAAAAGGGCAGATAACCACAGGAAGAAAGAAAACTATGATCAGAGGGGACATTTTTTTATTTTGTGTCTTACTACACATTTGGGTTACATACATTTGTATCAATTACACTAATATTTCAAGGGCTGAGGAAGGTTAAGAATTTAAAAGTGTATTCACATTTTAGAGGAAAAACATCTACAAAAAAAAACTTTCTACACCCGGCCGGGATTGGAACCTGGATCTTCCTGACATCGGCAGTCTATTGCGAGTATGATCCCTTAGACCAAGTGGCCAGCGAGGCAGGTGAGAGGAAATCGGAAGAGTTTGATAGATAGGCTTCCTACACTCACATTGATGATGCATTTTTTTCTATGGGACTAAAATGGTAACTTTTAACAGCCACAGCCGTCTTTCGAATATCAGGGTTAATGAATGAAGGGACTTGAAAAACATGGATAATCCAATTTATTAGTAAATTTTAATCTCCCATTCAGAGTGCACAATATAGTACACATATTAATAAAGCAACTAAGAAATAAAACAACAATGTAATATATTATAACAATGTTTTATTGATAATTTATGAATAGTATCAATATTACAGGTACTTGCAAATATATTTTTAAGATGCTTCAACAATGAGTACTTGAAGTATTTTATTTGTCTACTGTATAGCTTGTGTCACATTGTTATATTGACCTGACATTTCAATGAAAATTTAAAATTTATTGCTCAAACAAGTTTAAACAGAAACATTTATGATTAACTGAAATAACAAAACTAATATTAAGAGCCTTCTAACAAATAATAAAACCACTAAAACATATGAATAATTTATTTGTTAAGTTCTTCATCAACTTGAATGGATATTTATGTGTCATAGCATATGAGATATAAGCTTGTGCGAATCAAATATTTTACATATTAAAAGGTTTCAAAGAGAATTTTCAACTAAATTATATTCATTTATTTTTTAATAAAATCCAATTAAAAACTATGCCTAACATGATTTTAATATTATTTAATTCACAGGTTTTGATAGTCAAGTTAAAATAATGTATGTATGTATGTATGTATGTTGATTTGTTAAAATAAGATGTAAACATGGCCACATAACTTATCTGAGAGGTTATCATGAAATTGTTAGTTATATTTTGAAAACAAACCATTTTAGTATATATATAAAGTCGAATCATTGAAAAGTTTTGACATCTAGATTCAAATTACATTTCAGCGATCCCGAATCTGGGATTTGAGATTTCCAATCTTTCAACTAATAATATTCCTTTACAATAATGGAAATTAATAAAAATGAAGAAAAAATAAAATAAGAGTAAATTTAATGAAGAAAGTCCACCAAGGGAGAGAGGAAAAATGTGGGAAGAATCCAATGCACAAAGGTGACATCATCTATCTTTCTTCTGTCTTCTATAGTAGAAATAGTCACATAGGCATTTAAACACAAATTTTAACACAAAATGAGTATTTCAGTCAAAATGGAGTAATTTAATGTTTGTGTAAAGTCTATTCCCTCTTCTCTTTTTATTTGATAAAGGCAACAATGCCTAAATATTACTCAATTTGTGCGACTATTTATACTATAAAAGAAAGAAAGATGTCACCTTTGTGTATTGGATTTTCCCCACATTTTCACTCTTTCCCTGGGTGGGNTTTCTTTATTTTTTTTAATCAATTTTCATTATCATAAAATTAGCCAAAGAGCTACCTCATTGTCAAACACAACTATTAAACATTCGTAATTTTGAATCGAATACAAATCTTGGTTAGATTCAGATTTGTAATTTCAAAAAAGCTTCGCACAAGCTTAAATACATATACAATAATTTAACTTTGGTGTAATAAGAGCACCGGGTTACCTAATGAACACTTTTATTTTATTCTAAAAACAAACTTTAAAGGATCAGTAAGAATGGTTTGACAAGTAAAAGAAGGCAAGCCATTTGTGAATAAATAACACCCACATGACTTTCAGCACTATCTTAACAAATGAAATGTACAATACCAAAAAAAAAACTAACACACGAGGACATGCGAGTTGAGAGTCATAACTGTCAACAAACTATGACACTGTTGGTTAAACATGAACAAAATAATATTTTCATTTCAAACACACTTGATAGATTTAATTTTTTTTTTTAAATAAATTCAGCACTGAACTGTATAGCAATTAAAATAACTTGCTAGAAAACTAAAACTATTTTAAAATTATAGCTCCCCGTCTTTAACCCTTAAAGTGCCAGCCGGCTGATCTGTTGGCCACAAATTTTACAACTTGTTAGTTTGGTTTTTGTTCAATAGATATAAAAGGTGTTCATAGTGGCGAACAAATTGATGTTCGTACTCTCTTAATAGTTTATCTTCAAAATGATTTTGAGTACAATTTAAAAAAAAACATTCAAATATGATTTAGATGGCCTGGCATTTCTAGTGCAAGCTACCTTTCAAGTGCTGGCACAAAAATGGTTTAAACAGTTCGAAATTCATAGATTATATTGATATACAATAGATTTAATCCAATACTTTATTACTAATTAATAAAGCGCGCTTCCCACAAAATTTGATGATCCACTAGTTTAAATAAAGAGCTAGTGCTAACAAACACACTTACAGGTTTTTGAAAGATTGATGATTGTACATTATTTTAGTCAATGGTCAGTCGGTTCTACTTACAAATCGACAAATATATTAGCGTTTTAAAAATATACATTCAGAATCAAATATCTTTAGAAATGCGATGGAGGCGGTAATAAAAGACTACTACATAGACCTTGATCAATATTTATTTTTTCACAAGACAGAGAAAAAATGTGACTAAAGCAGGAGAGATAATGAATAAAAAATAAAACTTGTATCTAGAACTAACAAATTACCACTCTTCTAAAAATTATATTCTTTAATGAACACATTTATAACACAAACAACAATTTAATTTTATAGATTTAAAAGATGGAACAGTTCACTTTTACATTAGGAAAAAATCCTTCAATTTGACGATTTATAAATTCACTAATAAATACTCTATCACAGTACACAACTAGGTAAAACAGATGTAATGAACTATATAGAAGAGATGTAAACAAAATATAAGTGTGTACACATTAGAAATAGTGTTTGTCAACATAGAGCACTGCATGGATGAGATTTGTAGCTAAAATGAAGATATGATTCGCAAAATAGCAATTTAAATTTACTTTTGGATAAGAAAACCTAACCCAAACTCCCTGAATAATCATGTATGTATCTGTACCTTTATTATCTATGGCTAATTATTAGGGACGGCACCCTTGAATCCTTAGGGATATTAGCGATTTGTGGATATAATTCCCCCAAAAATACATCTTAAGTTCCAATTTTTTAAGTGAGATTTGTTTTTTTAGCTCTAATACTACATATTGGTGATTTATAATCATTTATAATTATATAATGAGCTTAAGAACCAGCCCCCAGACCAGTAATTGAACACCTAGGTGAATGTATGAATGTTATAATGAATGGATTATAAGACAGAACATTTAGTTACTATTTGTATTTTTTATTATTATATTTTATTTATATTTCCTTCTATGTTCATAGTTTTTTCCAAGATTTAGATTCAAATTCGAGATTCAAAGATAAATTGGAGAGTCAGATACGTAAAATTGTGAATTTGACCAAACTCTATTAATTATGTAAATCAGTCATGACACTGTTTGTCCCTTTGTTTCGGAAATACCAAAATGTGTCATTCTGTTAGAGTATATGGGAAATTTTCTTCAGATGAGATTGAGTAATAAATTATATAAAATAATTTCAGTTTTGAAAAATTTATCATCAGTAAAACGGGGGTTTCCTGTTTTAACAGTGATAAATTAATGGCCAGGGGGCTGAATGTTGTGTCTGTTTCATATTTAAGATAGGTACTAAGTTATGTGCTGATATAAAGACCGTAATAAATACCTCAAATAAAAATAAAAAATAATTTAATAGATGGTTAATTTGTTGACCACTTGTGACTATTAGCTAAGATATGTATATAAATCCAAATTTAGCTGCAAACAAATTTGTTAGCTGAGCATATATATTTTTTAAGAGATTCAAAGAAGAGGATTTTTTTTAACAGAGTTTCAAACTGATTTGTTAAAAATGGGATTGACTTTACATTAACTGAGTAATTTTCTCACACAGCAATGATTGTATACAATATCCCGAAATACGTTCTTAGTGGGCCAATTCATGAGCTACTTACTTAAATGCTATTACAGCCATTTTAAGATAATACTGAATACAATATGTTTAGTAGGTTAATGCTGTATCAATATTTAAAAAAATCATATTAGTCTTTAAATGTCTTAAATTAATAAACTCACAATTATAACATCATCATTACTAATTTAAATGTATAATAAGAAAGCTCTTTGGCTAAAATTATAAAATAAATACCTAATACTAATATATAGCAGAACATTTAGACAATTATGACCAACTATTTATATAATCCAAGATATTGATATAAAAGTGAATTTGTTTTTGCTTTTTTTTAATATTGTGATTTAAAAGTCATTAAAAAATATTTACTTTGGTATTCTAGCAAAAATTTTAAGAGTTAATTATCTGCTTATTAGTGAATAAAATACATATAAAAACAATGATATCAAAAACCATTTGAGATTGTTTTTCCAAATATATGCAAAAAAAAAAAATTACATTGGTGTGTCTTAACATAAAAAATGTATATTCACACACATAAAAACACTTCATTAGAAATATAACTTAACAAAGGCTAATGTCCTAAAACAAAACGAAATTCACAGAAGAAAATATAAATATGTGCTATGCCACTTTCAGACTAGCGTGTGTGAGCCAGTTCCCGAAATCTGAACTTATCACTATAGCAGTGAGGCTTATGTAGGCTTTCACACGAGCATGCGTGAGCTAAAGCTCAGCACAGAAACAACTGTTTCAAGGTGCACCCAATGAAGAAAATTGTAGCCGTCTTTGTGCAAAGCATTATACCAAAGAAAATTAGATTACGGTCAACATTATAGACACCAGCTGCAATGACTTAAGTAATCAGCTATAAAATATACTTTAGGCTAGTTGGGAATGTTAAACGTTTCTCTTATGGAGCAAAAGATTAAAAATAATATACAGCTCATCAAAAGTTGATAATTTTTACATCCATTAGCGTTTCCAGTCCATGGCCTGGGTCAGTTTTTTATTCAAGTCGTATATTTTTCCACTACTGGCTGGCTATGCCCGTCATAGATTCATATGCCTTATAATCTAACCTAAGACTAGGACATCCACAACATCCAGTCCCCGACAGTTAATTTATTGATGTAAAAGGGTAAACCCATATTTCAAAAGATGATACTGACATACGTAAATCACTAAAAACTGTATATTATCTTCTCTAAGTTAATGAAACAAGAGTATAAAAACAGCCATTTTCCACCCTTAAAATTATTATAGGGTGCATCTACAACCAGCTCATGCTTGCTCGTTTGAAAGGGGCCTAAATGCACCTAAAATTATAGATCGAGCCTTCATTAATCTCAGAATTATTTTGTAATTAAACTAGAGATAGTAAAATAGTGTCATGTATTGGTGAAAAGATTCGATAACCTTCAAACCTCGTTCACATAAGACTAGTAAATGATGTCAGTTGCTGTCACAAATTATATAAGTTTGAGGCAGAATAGTGTGACAGTAGTGCTTCCATGGCAGTTCCGCCAAATACCGCAGTCACTTGCACTGTGTTAGGTTTTTAGCCTACTGCCGTGAAGTGAGTCATTTTCTTTTTGTGCCAAGCACCTGTTGAATCACACAACCTAAACTAGAATTTAGCTGAGCATTTATTTACCGGGTCCAGCAGTTCAACAAACCTGTCTTAATTAATTCGCAGAAATAATCAGGACTCTTCCAGCGTGTTTTAACGCTACCCATTTTACTATTCACTTCTGTTTCTCTTTTTTATGTCTATTTACCTCCCAATATGAATCAGTTCTTCTACCACCCTAGTAATAGCCTGCTCAAGGTTATGCCATTTTCACGCTGGTTGAAATATTTACTGTCACACCATCACATTGATTTCAGTCAACCGTGTGAATTAATCCAGCCATAACGTTAATGTCATTGTGTGGACGAGGCTTTAATTAAGGTGGTGCAATTGAAAACTAGCAAAGTATAACTTAACAATAATCTCTTATGAATGAGAGTAAAATGAATTGGGGTACTGCTTTAAAAACTACACAAATTAGCATTCTTAATAAATACAGAATTTCGGTAAAAATTAAAAATCAATAAAGAGAGACTACATCTTTGGTACAGAAGTGAAATAAATTGAGGAGATTCGACAAACAACCAGAAAATATCACAGTGACTCTGTGAACATGTTTTCGTTGGAAAATGGCAGTGACCTATTCCATCAGCCAATAAACAATGTAATACAACACAAGAGTGCAAATCATGATCCTTAACACAGGCAACAATAACAAGACTAAATTACAAAGAAAGAAACTAAATCAGGGTGGCTACAAAACTTTTACTATAAAATTTCCTGACTTTTATGGGTTTTCCAGACAGTTAAAAAAAATCCCTGACTCAACCTTTTTGAAGTTTTTCTATTCGAATTGCAATTTTTCTGTTTGTTACATTGGCCAATTATTTTCAACAACAATCCTAGCGGCTGCTACACATCAACATACAAGTTATTTTTAAAGTATCGTATTTAATGTTAAAGAAATTATTGTTGTTAATGTTTTATAAAATAAACCTTGTTTTGCCTCTTATGGTAAGACTGTCATATCCAGGCAATGCATTTTATTAACACCGAGAAACCAAATCTTTCTATTTTGTTTAAATGTTTAGGTGCATAATTAGTCATGTATTTAAATGCCCTGACTTTTCCTAATTTTTGATTACATTTCCCAACATCAAGCAATTCCCTGACATTTCCGTTTGTAGCCACCACGTGAAAATAAAGTCATAATAGAAAACACAGTGAATAAGGTAGCGAAATATAACCTACAACAGCTTAAAAAGAGAATCGCACAAACCATGTTGTTGTGTACATTGTTTTTGAAACATAGTAAGTCCTCAACTTACACGGATTCGTAGATATACTGTTGCCGTACTTCTACATACAATTAGCAATGCCATCTATCAAGAACCACTTTAAACATAGTAGGTGACGTTCCTAGTAAGCCAACACACAGCTGATAGCATCATCTATAGTTTGTGAATATGTAGTACCATATATTTTAATAATCTTACAATTACATGTTTTTATATTATTTACTCAATGGGATACTGAATTAAGTTTCATTAAGTGTGTGCAAGAATGAAAAGAATGAAAAGTGAGTAAGGATTGAGTGTAAATGTGCCATGTTTCTGAAATCAAAACACTCGACAGTTCTGACGCAACATCGTTCAAAGAGTGAGGAATAAGTGAGGCAGAAGCATTCTCGAGACTGCTCTCATGTTTCACTCATCAGATTATGTAATTTCTTCCATGAACTTCTCACTCTTTTCGTTCTTACACGTGGCCTATTCTTTCCCTGGGCGTAACTTGTCTAGCTCTAACAGCTATCCTATGAAACAAACCTATATTATGTCAAAATATATCGTAGCCAAACAACACTTACATATTTTTCTCAAACTGTACAGAAACCTTAGAAACGAATTAACCGCATAAGCCAAGGTCTTACTTTAATACTTTCAGGAAACAATGAAAACATCTGAGAACAAATGTACTGTTGGGTTTGGGTTTTTGGCCTCCAAACTACTTTTTTACATAACTTTCCGTACAGAAAAAACACTTCCCAAGAACATTTGGTATGAAAAGCATCTATATACACATACACTACTAAAAAAGATATCAGGGAAAAAACAATATCAAGACGCTTGAAAACCTATTATTTTAGGACCAAAAATAACATTCTCATGGATCAAAAAAATAGCTGTTTGGGCCTAAGTTAATAATATCACGGAAGCATATGAATCCACGATATAGATTGATAGGATTTCAAAAACCTCGATTTTGTAATTTTATTGAAGGCATGTAGGATTATCACACACTGAAGGATATCCCAGTTTAATCTGATGAAAATGAATGTGGGGCAAGTGATTGACAATTTTACACAAGTTAGCTTAGTTTGACGATGTGCCACACAATTACTAGGAACATATGCAACAAACTTATCTGTTGAAACACAGTTACAATTCTTTTATTTTACAATAATAATAATAGTAATAACCAGGAGTGTGCAAAGCCCATTAAAAAAAAGACTCAATTATATGAAATATTCTCCAAGTGAAGCCGAGATATTTTTTGTAAATCATTTTAAGCTGGAAAAAATATTATGTGTATATTTATATAGCTTTATAAACCAAAATCATTAAGACATTTTTTTAATCAATAAATTGTTTGAAACATTTAATTCTAAGCTTAAGTCAAGTTATTATCATAACATGCAATTCAATTATATAAGCTATTTTTTCATGTGAATATTAATTTGAAATGTACATTTCGTTTACATTGAAAGGTTGCAAGGTGACTTTGACAAATTGCACTATGGCATTCATACAAGTCAAACCATAGTGAAACCAGGCAAGGTAAGCTTGCTATCCTTTTGGGTAAACAAAGGGTATATATATATATATATATATAACCTTAGAATAGCAATAATTTAACATAAATGAGTCATTTAGGTGTAATATATCTCTTTAAGAAAAACCTATTTTTGCTTTTTGAGGGATTTTGTTATTGGAAGAAGGTACAGGAAAGGTGGATAGAAACTTATAAAAGGAACGAACACAATATTGCTTTTACAATGAAAAGAAGAACACAGTTCACACTTTACATTGCTGCCACTGGACAAAGAGGTTATGGTCGCCTCTTAAAGAAAATCGATCGTCACCGCCCAATCCCCCGACCTGGATTTCATTCTATTGGAACTCATCAGGGGGGGAGTGTGAAACGCACAACGCAACTTCCTGAAAGAGGAAACCAAGAAACCTAAAAGGGAGAAAAAAGGAAATTGGTAAAGTATGATAGGAACATGTAAAAGGAATAACATAAAGGACAAACACAGGTAATGGAAATGGGATGAGAATATATATCTCTATAAGGAGCAGACCACCTAACAACATCATGACATATATACAGAAAGGATTACATACCAGGGAGAGTCTTAGACGAAGCAGGAATGGAGTTGCCCATAGAATACGACTTCGACACTTGGATCGAAGAGGAATAAGAGAGACCATAGGAACAAGAATAATGGACCACAGAGGATTAATGGGTCATTAAAGAACTATACATCCAGCCAAGCAGATATAGTCACTTCACCAGGACTGGTGGATGTGGATGAATTACATTAAGCGATGCACTGTACGTTCCACCTTGATGATCTCACAACACCGACGTATGAGGCATTAAAAGACCTCATGCAGGGCCTGAGCCTGGACTGCATCAAAGAGGACACAAATAACGTAAGGTCTACAGAAGACTCAAGCAACAACCAGACTCCCAAAGACAAAGGCGAACAAGAATCCAACTTCGAGAGTGACCCTGAAGCCGAAGAAGATGGACCATCGAGGGTGCCGATCATCGCACTTCCTGCACAATTCGCAATGACTGATAAACCTAAGTATGCAAACTTATTGGATTGCCACTACAGGTCAGTGGCTGTTCTGCTTTTGATTCCACACCAGGGAGAGACCGGGAACCTTTTCACCATCACTAGAGAAGGTGTGGTCCTGCCGAGGAAGGCGCCTCACCACTTCCAACCTATGAGACTGTCAGTTCTCATAGATGAGGTGATAATGGACTGGCTCACAACCAGCCTGCTAATCAAAGAGAAGTGTGTGGACACCTTCCCACTCTTCCCACCCATAACAAAAGCGGACAGCGGAATCAGGATCATCCAGGTTTCTCACCATGGACAGAATACATAGGCACACCCAGTTTCTCTCTCCTGCCAGCAGGGAAAGTGCTTCATACCATCTATCCCAAGAGGTGCCTGGATTACAGGGGTGGAAATCAGGTCGAGGTTCTTTCAATCGTGGTTCAAGGGCGTGGCTAATCTGGACAACTACCTGTACTTCTCTAAAACACTCGAATACGCTTGGAGGGCGGCAGCGGCAATTCCTGACCTGGGGTTCCCAATCAACCAGAAGAAATTGGTCTTAGTACCAACGTAAAAGATATTCTACCTGAGCCTCTACCTCAATACCAACGGACAGCAGCTCACCCTCACCAAGACAGCAAAGGAAAAGGTGGAGTACTCTATTTGAGAAGCTTACGGCACGGGCATTAGAAGAATTGCCAGATACGTGTCATGGATTGGACTCAACCTCTGGCAGTCAGGCTTCACCACCATTGTGGCATTTTATTGCGGTGACCCCAGCACCTGTTGACCGCCAAGGAATGGATCTGAGTGCAGTGGAAGAAGATGGAGGAGCCGCTAGTCATCCTATATACAGATGCGAATCCATGGATCCTGGTGGCATACTGGCCCTAAGAAAAATGAGGCATGGTTCCAGCAATTTACTAACAGAGTCGAGATCAACTGATCATGGTGACCCTGTTGGAGATATCCTGGACCCACACCACCACTGGGGCTATAAGCATCAAGCTAGGAACCGATAGCACTAAGGTCTGTACATGATAGGTTTTTACCTGGATGACAGTTCAAAAATCATATGTTTAGGTTTTGGGTTGCCAACACTTGTAAAAGATCATTGTTTTGTTCTAAATGTTAAGTTTTTTAATTACCTGTTATATTTTGCATTTAAAATAACTTAAAATGAAGTTTTCTCATACTATTTCATTACTTTTAATAATTTTTTTTACCCAACTCGAAACAATATTTTAAACATAATTAAAAGTACTTATTCTTCGTTTTGGAACATTATTGATTATGTGCAATATAGTGCATACATTAATACCTTTTAATACAAGCATCATATTTACGTGGAAAAGAGAAAATACTTGTAATTTCTTATATGTATAGTAGATTATTTTATAATTATTTTATTGTATTTTGAAATATTTAACTGAATAAAATATTTTTATCCACTGCGTGGGTGCATCATTGTAAAGAACTTGTTTCCATCACGTTCAATCACATGGTTTAAATTCGTCAGTCGCCATTTTAAAGCTATTTTCGTTAGACCTTATAATAATATCGACCCACGATGGGCGTCAATTTATTATGCTTTGGTTTTATTGTGATATAATAATCCCGCGATTGGGAGCCAATTTATAATGATGTGGTATTTATAATGATATAATTGTCCTGCAATTGGGAGCCAATTATAGTCCTAAGGTTTATTATTGGTATTTATAGCCCCGTGATCGAGTGCTAATTAAAATGATTACAGTTTAATTAGCTGATATTTGTCCCGTGATCGAGCACTAATTAAAGCAGTACAGATTGTAATTGTGATAATTCCCTGTGATTGAACACTATCTATAACGATATTAAGTAAATAAGAGTTTTGATGTTTCACAAGGTTTATTAAGATGTTTACACCTTTGGTACGAAGATATTATATGAAATGATACAATTTTCGTTGAACTACAGATTATTTTTCTGTGTACTCTATGTATTTAAGTTAATGGCACTCTCGTGATATTACACATTCTCTAGATTTATGCTACCGACACTGTGTATGGCTTCCTATTGGATATAGGAAGCCAGTGTCATAAGATCTTTTCAATACTACAGAATTAATAAAAAAAAAGTTTAAAGCGTATTACAATGACATTATTTCTAAAAACGCGTGATTTTCCATTGATGAAGTATCAAAAGGATAGTTTGCTTATAACACTTTAAAGAAAATTACACTTCATCCATGAATTTTTGAATATTTGAGAGGGATCCAAAACAGTATCATTACAATCTTTTGTGAAAGTGTTAATAATAATAATTTTTTTTAAGTGGAATAAAACGATTAATAAGCTTTGTGCCCGACCTCAAATTAATATATAAACAATATTGGCTTATATTAGTGTGGTTAAATGTCACATTCATACATTATCATACGTTTTCATTACTGTTATTCAAAGTGATAGATATCAGCTGTTGGCATAGGGATATATTAGGGATTATTTCTAATAACTTTTTGAGTTGTCATCCAAGTAAACTAAGGTTGTGAATGAATTATAGAGTCCTGGTGGGTATGTAATCAGGTTCCTGCCTTGTCTTTGCCTCACCAGCGCTATGAAGAGCATACATCCACGTCATCGGCTGTCTTCGAAACGGCGGGGTCGCCACGTTTTGGATCCCATCAGAAGTAAACCCTGTGGATGAATTGTCCCGATGAAAAAAAAAAGCTTGTCTTAAAATAGAGCGAGTAAAACCAGCCTTTACTTCGAAACTTTTTATGGTGGAAACAAGGTTTCAGCAGCCATTTGGAAAAACAAGACGAGGCAGCTCGAGTTTACAAAGCTAAGATGGATTGGACGTGGTGATGCTGGGAACTGCATATACCTTCTTCCAACTATAATACAATTATTTCATAAAACTAAAAGAGGTTTTACTTATAGAGATAAGTTTAGTAATTGTCGAGGACAAAATATATTTTTTGAAGCTTTGCACACTCCTAGTAATTATGATCCAGTTCTTTAAAAAGGTCTGCAAGGAGTGACATGTACAAACTTAGTAGCTGGCAATTAAAAAAAAAGATACACGACATTAAGAGGATTAACCTTTTTCTCAAGCCACCCCACCTCAATATCTGCTCCTTGACCTGTGGCATAGGGTAGATTAGTTACTCCTAAAACTCCTTTTTGTAGATTACTTTAAACCGGTACTAGATAAATAACTACCTAGCAAAACTGTTTCAAAATTTCTTCACAGTTTTCAATGTCGACTGGCCAACAGCAGCAATCTGTAAATAAACAACAGTTTTTTTTTTATAAAATTTTAAACTTTAATGGTCAATAATAGCAAGACCCGCTTTGCTGGTTGATTGGTCCGAGGTGTGGTGTGGAGAGGTTGGAGGCAGATGAAGGCATTTTACAAAAGTGACCTGACCAAAGGCTACTGACTAGATACCCCTAATATGTGGTAAATAAAATGATTAGATTTTTTAAAGTAAAATGTTGAATTTCAGTCTAAAAAGTTGGCAAACTAAATTTTTATTTTTGTTTAAAAAATAGTAACTCTTTTACAAACTGAGAAAAACAGAAATAGTGAAATCTCTATTCAAAATGCTAACATTTTAAATACAACACATCATTGTAATATTTGAGGCACAATAAGCCTCGTTCTAAAGGATAATACAGGTGAGAGCACCAAGATGCATTGCAGAAGTTTATAAATACCAGATTATTAATGAAGTGGTTTTATATTATATTTGGAAGACAGTTCAAGAAAGGTAGAAAGACATAGCATATAAAAGGAATGAAGACAATCGGGCTTTTACAATGAAAAGAAAAACACAGTTCACACTTTCCATTGCTGTCAATGGACAAGGAGGCTGCCTCTTGAAGTAAATTAATCGTTACTGCCCAATCCCTTGACATAGGTTTCATTCTATCGGAACTCATCAGTAGGGAGTGTTAAATGCATAACACAACTTTCTAAGAGCGGAAGTGGTTTGATATTTTATAATATATATTTGCACAAAATGTATGAGAAAATTAATATAACAGGTTTCTGACCTGTTAAAAAGTCTAAACCTGGTTTGGTGGCCACATGGTCTAAGGCATCACTATCTTTATAAACTATAACTGCCAATGACTAGATCAGGGTTCAAATCCTGGTAGGGTGTACTGAGAGTGGTTTTCTATTCTCCGTTCACACAAATATGACTGCACTTCCTCTAAATTCAACCTTAATCATACCTAGTCCATTAACATAATTAGCACATAGGTATATAACCCGAAAAGGTTGTAAGACAAGGTGCTAAAAAAGTGTAAATTTTGAGTTTTAAGTTGTTTTTTAAAAGTGACACTTTGCATGAAAATGTGTACACCTGAGATTAAAGCAAAATGTTGTAAAAATAGATCCATTCTTCCTCTTCCAAATAAAACCATGTTTTAATAAGGCCATAATAATGGATTTTAAGATAATGTGGGATTGTTTATGGGGGTTTAATGTAAGCTATCACACATAAAAAAAAGTACTTTATACTTAAAATTTAATCATTTTAATTTGTCAGAATTTTCATCTACATTTTAGTAAAAACATTATTAGAAAGTATCAAACAACTTAATAACTAATCAGCGATTTCTAAATGTATGCAACACTTCTCAGTGATCTCCCATGCAGCGCCCTGAAACTACTAACATATTGGTGATCAACATAAAAACCATAGTTAGTTATTGTTCTGCTCTCTACTGGCTAAGAAAAGTCAGTGTCCTTTACAAATGTTGCAGTGAACAATGAAAGTTTATAACTCACCCAGAATAGGTATAAGCTAAAGTGGTTACAATAATGTTATCATCACTGCACCCACGAAGCAGGGACCCACAGGGATTCCGTCTCAACTCTGTTCACAGCCCGCACTAACTGCTCAAACGCTGATGACAAGTCAGCATTCTCGATGACTTCATCAAACAGATGGCTGTACAAGAACTCTATCCGCTTGCTGCTATGTATCATCTCGTTGAACTCGTCATCCTGAAAGAAATCAACTGAACATTAGGGCTCTGCAAGTACTCGGATTTAAAGCTTCGAGCCAAGCTCGTCATTTAAGCTCGGGTATCCAGATAGAAAGACACCCTTATTATTAATATTTATTTAAAGGTAAATGTTCTTAGCTATGTGTTATATTATTCTTTACAAGTTTTATAATTTTACTTCCCTTTTGAGTTGACATTTCACACTTTCTCTCAAATAATTTTGATCGAGAGTGAAGGATTGGGCAGAAGCTACCAAGATTACTCAAGAAGGGGAGGGGGGTAAGGGGGGGNGGGGGGAAAGGGGGGGGGGGGAGAACACACGAACACACATGATTAAATTAGAGGAAAAGAAGTATAATACACATAAAAGAATACAAAAAATATAATAGATAAGGTTGAGGCAAATTGGCTTAAATATTAGTTAATTTAGTGTGTACGAATTTCTCTAACAAATAAAACACAGGATAGGAATAAGAGATATCCAAGGCTGTGGTTCACTAACCATGAGTAGCAGACCAATTTTTTTTTGAAATGTAAAAAATTTGTAATTATATAAACAATCACAGAAAAATAGGAAGGTGAAAAAAGGGGCAAAAAAACAGGGGTGGGGGGAGTGCCTGTGGCTTGGATATCAATGCCGTCATCGACAGGAACTGCCTTAGCATGTGCCTAAATTTGAAAAAATGAATCAGTGTCTTGTAAAATAAAATAAAATAGTGAATTTAAAAAAATATATAATAAAAAATATTATTAAAAAAATGCTCTTAACTTTTTGCTCATTAAAGCTATGGGTGTAAAAAGTTTATTGTCTTAAAAATTATTAACTGTAGTTCTCAAATGCTTGGAAGCTCCCCATTAGTCTAGAGAGACCCTTACTTACTCTACGACAATAGGAACTCGAAAGCCCATTGCTGAAATACAAAAGTACTCCACCTATCCCTATCATGAGCTAGTTCTATCCTGTCTACCTAATTACACCTTATCTTCCTCAGGTACATTCTAATGTTATCTACCCATCTGCACCCAGGTGTTCCCAATGGTCTCTTCCCATTTGTCACATTATTCCCCTATTCCCCTGTTGTGCTTTTATCATAATTTCCATATTTTTTGAAATATCAAGTAAAGCCAACAGGTTGTTATAAACAATAAACATATTAATCTAAATAATTACACCAAAAAAAAAATTATTATATGAAACACGTATATAAAACTCACGGTAAATCCTCTAGAATTGTTTTCATCAAATGTTGAACGAGCATATGCTGCATTGCGGGTCTCCTTCAACGTCTCAAATGAAGGAGGTTGGATGTACACAATGTACGGTTTTAGCTGCGGGGTGCGGAGCATCTTTAAAGCCTGTAAATAGTATGGTGAGGTTTTTAATTACTTCAAATTATCTTACATGTTTAACAAAAACTAGTAATGAATGCACATGACTAAATCAAATACACTTTACAAATGGAACCTGAAAAAGATCTATGCAATGAAAAGCCTTTAGCAGCTAAACTCTTAACCACTTTGGTGACTGCATGGTCTCTCAATAGACTAGAATGCCGATGATGGGGAGATTGAGGTACGAATCTTGGTCAGGGTTTTCCACTCTACTTCCATGCCAATTCACGTACACTTCCTCTAAATATAAAATTCTTAATCCCTAAAACTATTATCTTAATTAGTACATAAGTGTATAACTCGAACGAATAGTAAAAAGCAGTGCTAAAAGCCTCAACCAAACTCTTGTATTCTTATAAATTTACGTTTAATTTACAAATATCTGTGTCAGAAAAATATATATCCCATCCCAATGTTCGCAACCCTCTCCAGCCTTGTTGCAGTATCTCACCAGGAATGTGTGTTTTACAACCGTACAAGCAAAGAAGATACAAAGTTCATTTGCTACATTATCTTCCCATTCAATTAAATGTGTTGATGAAAAAAATGTTTTAGCATTTATGCATTTATAAAATATTGATAGTATTTGAAAATATACTTGTTCATCATGAATGCCTAAAAATGGTCTGACACTTTAGCACAGTTGTTATCGTGTGTGTCTACTAAGCTAAGGGTCCCGAGTTCTATTCCTAGCATCGCATAAAATTTATTGTTGATGGAAACATGGGTTTACCCTTTCACATTGATAAATTAACGGCCGGGGATTGGGTGTTGTGCCTGTCCAAGTCTTAAGTTAGATTACAAGGCATATGATGCTACGATAAGCCTAGCAAGCCGGTAGTGGAAAATATATGGCTTGAATAATAAACTGACACAGAACGAAGGCTGGAAACAGTAATGGATGTAAAATTAGTTTTACTTGCAGTAATGGCCAAATGTACTTACTTGATAGTGTGGGTTCAAAATGCACACGTATCCGGCATTCACGAGCGATTTTACACTTTCTGCAGAGGTGCCATACAGGTTGCCTTTATATTCCCCAAACTCGATAAATTTACCAGCTTCAACATCTTCCTCCATTTTTTCCCTCGTAACAAAGAAGTACTCTTTTCCGTTCACTTCTCCGTGTCTAACGGGACGAGACGTATCTAAAAAGAAGAATAAAAAACAACTTTTCGTTCATTACCGGCGTCTTATAGACATGTAGAGCTTTGACCTGGGAAGCTGAGATTTCATTTTGAGGGAGATTTTCCAAATTGCCATTTTATCTTCATCAAATACATTCTAATATATTTCCTAAAAGTATTCCTTCCTCATAATGTGTCTTTTTTTTTAAATCACCGATTCTTATTATCTGTTCAGATTATATGCCTCATATATGATAATTGATCTAATTGGGATGCATGAGGAAAGTAGTATTTTAGGGGTAATCTACCCACATTTGCAGGGAAGAAGAGTGGAAGATCATTTAGGGAAAACCACCCCCAGTAGACCCAACCTGCATTTGAACCCCAACCTCGTCTTCAGCAGACCAGTTCAACATGAAAGTGATGCATTAGACTGTTTAGCCACAGAAGCAGGTAGCATGTCCTTTATTGTTGTGTGTGGTAAAAAAAAAAGGCATTTAGACGCTTAAAATACAAAGACAGAAAGAAAAAATAATTTGAGGAGGATAAATAAAGCAAAGATGAGTTCTTTGGGTGTGGTGAAAGGGAACATGAATTTGGCTATGCATTTTTACAGTTTGTATTGCAAAAAATTGTAATAGCTATATTTAGTTTAATTTACTATACACTGTAAGTAGTCTCGCAAGTTCTTGAATATATTATGTCATGGGCATCATGGAATGTGACCAGGACTTTTTCTCTTCATTTGAATATATATTTAAGAAAAATGTTTTTTCACTTTTAGAGTTTGTGTTTTGTTTTATATGGATGAATGTGGAGGAAAGAGGGATGGAAAAATGTCTACACCTCTTTTGCGTACTTTCTTCCACACATAACAGTGCATATTTCCTAATACCACTTGGTAATAACTATCAACAATACAATTATATTTGGAAGAAGGTACAGGAAAGGTGAATATAAATATAGTATAAGGAAGTGTGGATAAAGTTAGAGAGGATGAATTAGGTAGGTACAGAATTATTGTTTTAACTAAGATACTAAGATAAAATATTCATATTTTAAAGATCTTAATTAAAGCCCTGACAAAACCAATAGAAATTTAACATTTATAACTAGGCAAATTTCAAGGTCACAAAAAAAAACTTTATAGAAGCATAAATTTAAAAAATTCACATTCTAAGGTGACTAAAAGACTTTTAATATGCATATTCCCTGACTTTTACAGGTTTTCCAGACAACATTAAAAACAAAAATTCCCACTAACTCTTTTCTACAATTTTACTTGGCGAGTGTCCATTTCTCTGTTTATTATATCCATAATGTATTTTCAATAAACAATCCTAGCGGCATCTTCACATCATTCTTTAGAGTTATTTACTAAGCTCTTACGGTTTTGGATATTATATGTGTCCCTGTGTAAAAAAACAAAACCTGTACAACCATCCCATGTTATCAAAATGCTACATCTAGAAAACACATTTTGTTGATACCGAGAAACAAAATATCTCACTTTTGATTACAACTTTTGGTGCAGAGCTGGTTAAGTATTTAAATTTCCTGACTTTCCCTTATTTTTAATTAAATTCCCTCTTTTCCTTGATATCAAAAAATTGCCCAACTTTTCCACGTTTCCTTGCCTGTAGCCACCGTACATTCTATCCTAATGCCCTCTAGCAGGGGAGGCCAAGAAAGAGATGGGAGGAACAGATAACAGAAAGTGTGCAACTGAGAGGAAGATGGAGGTATTTTACTAAGCTGACCCGGCCACAGGCTGGAAACAGTTGATGATGATGTCCTTCAGAAAGTTTATGACAAGTTTTAATGTGGGACGGTCATGGGATCTGAAGTTGTTGATTTATGAAACCAGCAACTCAGACAGGAAAAGTTCTCTGTGTAATAATTATCATATCTTTTGTGTCATTCAGTTGGCACCAACTTATTTTTATACTTTAATTTAAAGTTAAAACGGGCTTGTTCGATCCCTTCCCAATAATTAATAGGAGTCATTGATGCCTGTACCCCTAGCCACAAGGGGAGGTAAACCTAGAACACTCACATGGGATGGGTGTCTTGTACTTGTCAGGATCAGTAGCGATAAGCCTGCGCTTCAGTTCATTGCGTCCGACCCCTGGGGGGCCAATCAACACGACGGGCCGCTGGAGTCCTGGGCGAGGATAAAGCTTGGCCACTTCCTCGTACGTGGCAATCTCCTCGCGGTCAAAGTCATCGTTTTCCGCTGTGTCATACATAATCTTTTTAGTTTTAGGTTTAGAGGCACAGCGGGGGGACTTGGGGGATTGACACCCAGGTAAGGCTGAAACAGAGCACAGACCTACAGGGGAGTTAGTGGGCAGCAGGTGTAAGGCTAGCGACCAAGCCTCCGTGTCTGAAACAGATAACACCACAAACACAATTCTTTAAAACAAAAACTTTATCATTAAATACATATTTATGAAGAGTATGGAAACCCTGTGAATTAATGTACAACCCAATTTTCATAAAAAGAAACTTATCTGATAGTTAAAAGCGTTACTGGATCTACTTTCATGTTTAAAAATGAGGTGAACCAATGGATAAATAATATTATAGTAAAGGAAATTGATAAAACTAAAGAAAAAGGAAAAAAAAACTACTAAGAGTAAATTTTGATGAAGAAAGCCCACCTAGGGAAAGAGGAAAAATGTGGGAAGAATCCAATGCACAAAGGTGACATCTTCTTCCTTTCTTCTGTCTTCTATAGTAGAAATAGTCACATAGACATTTAAACACAAATTGAATAATATTTTGGCACTGTTGCCTTTATCAAACACAATCTTTTTCTTCTTTTGTTTGATAAAACCAACAATGCCAAAATATTATTCTATTTGTGTTAAAATGTGTGTGTGACTACTTCTACTAAAGAAGACAGAAGAAAGGAAGAAGATGTCACCTTTGTGCATTGGATTCTTCCCACATTTACTCTTAGTAGTTTATTTTTCCCTTTTCTTTAGTTTTATAGATCTACTTTCACATATTTATATGTCAAGTCGTTTGTTCTGCAGCTGTTATTTTTGATAAATACCCTATTTTTTCAATTCTAAGATGCACTTTTATTCCCATTTAAACATCTCTAAAGGCCTAGCCAGCCGCTAGTGGAAAATATATGACAGCTTGAATAAAAAACTGACCCAGACCACAGGCTGGAAACAATAATGGATGTAAAATAAATATAGAGGAATAACATACCTACTGATAAATAAGTTACTATTTTTGTTAGTAAACTGAATTCTGTAGTAAAAATATTTCTTAAAAGTAGAGTAATTTAGCTTTTTTTCAAACACTGTGTCTTAGTACTCGTTCGAGTTGCTGGTATATGCCTTTTATATTTTTAGAATTTTTTTTTCTGCTGGTGGTATCGAAATATAAAGGTATGGCTTACAATCGATGGAGTCTTAGAATCAAAGAAATAAAGTATTATCAGGGTCATTCCAAAAATAAAGCACTGTTTTAGTGTCCGGAAATATATGTGTTATCAGTAAATAAACTAAAAGAAATAATAAAATTGAAACAATACCATATTATCAGCAGGAGACATCTTGATTTATAAATATTTTTTTAAAATTGGTAAATTTGTTTAGTTGTCCAAAACTACACAACCTTTGAACTAGTGTACTA
>CABFWO010002263.1:0-13728 GCA_902155825.1 Timema genevievae
ATCGGTAAAATAGTTTAGGCTCTAGTTGGAGGTACAGATAGACAGACAGACGGAAATTCAAAAACCACTTTTTCGGATTCAGGAAGCCATGAAATGTCAAGATTCATCAAAATCTCGAGTTCGATTTTTTTGACGATCACCTTACTTTCTCTACCTGTAAGATAGAGAGAAAGTAAAAATCTAAACAGTTTGTGAGAACAATTATTTCAAAATGTTGAATATCTATGAAATATTTTATATTTCCAGGTTATTATTTTGGATTTTGACCTGAATTTTTTTTTAAATATATGATTTTATTATTTGAATGGAGTCATTTTTCTGTAGGTGACATCATGAATAATATGCCCCAAAACATGTGTATGAAGACGATGACCTATATACAAGATTCTCTAGTAATACCTACGGGGTTCGAAATGAAGCGCGAGGAGAATACGCTAAAGTTGACGGACGATGACGTCAAGCGTCAGTACCACGAACCTGACGTGGGACAGCGCTGTCAACAGCAAGGCGCTGTGCGTCACGACGGTCGGCCGGCCTTGGGAACCGGAAATCACTTTCAAACAGAAGTCCAAGACCATTTCCTCAACGCCCCCCCCCACCTTTGGAAGGGCTCGCCTGTATCCAATGGGATCATCTGCAACGGAATGGAAGTGATGCCGCCGCGCAAATGTCCATGATTCCCTTCTGGGAACGTGAGGATTGGAAGAAGAAATGTCATAATAATATAGGTAGGATGAATGGGGCTGTGATTTTATGTTGTGTGTCATCCATCATGGGTTTAAGGGTTATGTTGTTCTTTATATTGTCCAAGGACACTTAACTATCCAAGGTATACTTAGATGAGCTACGATATCTCAATTCTTATAAATATTTCTAAGAGAGTAAAACTTTTATTCTATACCAAAATCCTAGATGTGTGTTTAGTATATATAAATCTCTTTAAATTTTAAACTTTATTGAAAAATCCTAAACATATGTACATTTTTAGGATTTTTCAATAAAGTTTAAAATGTAAGAGATTATAGCCTTGAGATCTACATACACATTAAATCCTCAACTTACGGGGTTGATTCGTTTCGAAAAAAATTAATTCAGTATTAAATCAAGTACATAAATATTTAAAAAAAATCATTTAATATTAATTTTCATGTATTAATTGCTAGGCAACAATCGAGACTTCTAACAGGCTTGAACTGAAGTTACAAAAGAACATTTGGTTTGCAAATTAAAAATTAATGTATACATTATGTTTGTATACAGGTGATTATAATAAATAAATATAATAGACAAAACCTAGTAAGGAAGAAAGCAAGGGGAAAAAAAAGATTCAGTACTAGTAATTATATTTAGGGAACACTTCACAATAAACAAACAGATAGTAGTTAATGTTACGGGCGTTCCTTAAATAACTCTCTAATTGTGGTTCTTCATTTATGTTAAAAATAAAATTCAGGAAATCTAGAGTTAATGCTGCTCTTACAAAGGCATAGAGGGCTGAGTGTGTAAGAGTTACTGATAGAAAATATTTTAGGATTTCTAGAAGTATGCAAGGGCACAATAATGCCCACATGTTCAAGAGCAGATTGGCAAGAAATGTTGCTATTAAAATTCTAAAAACAAAAAATAGAGTCTTCGTGAGAAGAAAGCTTTGAGCCCTAAAAGGTTTTGAATTCCATCATAATTTTTATAAAACTGTTGAAAAAGAATTTATCTTAGTAAACGGCAACAAATTTGCGTTGTACACTTTCCAATCTGAAAGATTCATTTAATGTGAGGGAATTCCACGCCACACTAGCCTATTCAATTTTGGATCTGACCAAAGCAAAGTACAAACTTATATAGTGTAGTTAACTTTAGAAAATGAGCAAGTGATATACTTAATAAGGCCGAGTAATTTAAGAGAGGGAGAAACTAAAATATGATCAACATGATAGTGAAAGTAGAGCTTGTGGTCTAATATAACGCCTAGGACAGATCATTATTATAAAAACAACGTTCAATAACATATATTTAAAGTTTATAAGTGAAAAAGAATGGGTGGTTTTCCTGGTGAAAGCTATAAACTTAATTTTGGATGTATTGATTGACATTCCATTTTCGGTAGACTATCGTAATATACCATTTATGTATATTTGCAAATATAAACCATTAACAAGGGAATTGATGTTTTTAAATAGTTTGAGATCATCAGTAAACAGTAAATAGTTTGAACCTACCAATTTCATCAGTAAACACATTAAAAATAAGAGGGCCTAACTTTGACACTTGAGGGTCTAGAAAAGAGTTGGAGGCTATAAAATCAATTTTGATGGTTAAAGATATATTTAGTAGCTCCTAATCCAATTTATACAGGAAGTTGGTAAGCCAAAATCACTAAGTTTTGAGAA
The DNA here is from genome assembly GCA_902155825.1 of Timema genevievae. Lineage (NCBI taxonomy): Eukaryota > Metazoa > Arthropoda > Insecta > Phasmatodea > Timematidae > Timema > Timema genevievae. Next base: position 2,388 of record CABFWO010002263.1, read on the forward strand.
AATACTACTGTGTCGACACATATCAAAAGTTTTACTTTGATCAAAATAAATTGCATCAATCTGACCTTGAGTAGAGACTTGAAGGGCAACATGACCCAGAAATTCTACTATGTTGGTTACAGTAGATTTTTTTTGTTTACAAACCCATGTTAATTTTCAAAAAGTCGGTAATTGTAAGAAAACCAATAAATATGGTACTAAATATTTACAAAATATTGATGAATAATGACACTATTAACTGCGTCTGATTACTAGAAACACCATCTATTATGTTTAAAATGGCGCTTGATAATTGGCGTTACTAGTCGTAAGTATTCTCCATTCACGGTAGTAATTACTCTCTGAAAGGTCTTTTTTCCTACCAATATCCTACTATATAACATTTATGGTAGGGCAAAAGGCCTTTCAGAAAACAATTCCTACTCTGAACAAATTTTAGAAGTGCCACAGCCGCGTATATACAAATCATAGTCGATAAACTATTATATCCAATAATGGTTGGAGTAGTCTACCTCACTGCTCTGTCACTCTTTTCCTAATGCTACATATTGAAGATAAAAATGTATTTTATTTTAGCGAGAACTATTTCTATGAGTAGTTCAGAAAAATAAATGCGAACGGATCCCCACCCCCCCACGCCACGTCTTTACTACATGTTTAGGTTACACGTCTACATGATAGTCTAATGGAGTAGGGATGAGGAAGGAAACATTTTAGAGATAATATACTCGCATTTTCATAGGAGGAAAGTGGTAAACCATTTAGGAAAACCACTCTCAGTAGACTTGACCGGGATTTGAACCCCGATCTTGCTTTCATCAGCAGACTGGCCCATTAAGAGAGCGATTCTGCAACTTTATAGACAAGAAAAACTGACATCAATTTTGTATATTTTTTTTAACTCTATATTACCTATTTATGGCATTATTTTGTTTAAATATATACAACCAGACAGATACATTATAAATTCGAGTGTTCATAAAAACTTAAAATAACGAGCACTTAAGAAAATAAAGGGGATTGTTTGAATGTTATAGATTTCATGGGTATTCATTCAATTGTCTGTCGACCTTTTTAAGCCGAACAATTTTTTTTTTGTGTTGTACTTCAGACATAATGTCAAGCTCATTTAGTTGGGTTTGCCGATAACGGGGTGGTCGGAGCTCGAATCCCGAACGACTGCATTAAAGGTAGTTTTTCCACATTTCCTTCGTGCAAATGTTGTCAAATTAATTATATTTCTATTCCTTATCATCCCCACAGTAAGATTAACTAAATACAGTCCAGACAGGCGGTAGCCCAGGGAGTGATAGATAAATTTAATCAATCACTATTAAGTTAATATATTTATTTGTTACAAAGTTACAGGAACATTCGATAGTTATACAAAATCACTATTTAATACTAAACAGATGTTAGGATATAATCAATTAGATTAATTTTATACCCACACCGGCGGGTACGTGGTCAAATTTATCGGTATAATCATGTAAAGTTTGCCTGTTACAGATAGGTTAGGGTTCGACTTCAGGCTGGATGTTCTGACATGTTTTATTTCCAACCTTATCTCCACGTATACAAGTTTTTGATTGGATGACAAAACAAAGGCGTGGTTTTATATTTTGCTCTTTACAATGCAAAATTAAAATTAATGGGGAAGAATAGTTATCCTTATATTTTACCTACAAACATAAAACCGCATCTTAACTACCCATTCGCGTTATACGCTTATGTACTACGTTAATGGGTTGGGGATGAACAAGGTTTAATTTTGAGAAAGTGTACCCGCATTTACTCGCAGAGAGAGTGGGAAACTATTTAGGATAAGCCATCTTCAGTACACTCGACCACGATCGAACCACGATCTCCCCGTTGTGGGCAGTCTAGTGTATTGTGAGAGTAGCACCTTATACCATGCGGCCACCTGAGCGAGTGATATGTTTTATTATATAGAACCTAAATGTAATGAAAAAAATATTACACAGAAATCTAGCACGTTAACATGTTTATATTCTCTTGCACGGTAAAAATAATTTCTTCTTCCCTCGGCGACTCATTTTTACCTCCTAGAAAGAAAAGTAGATAGAGGAACGTTCAGTTCCGTACCTTCGTTGTTCCTATTGCACCCTCTTCACGGGAGGGCTGTAAGCTCCCGGTCTGAAGTAAGGGTTGTAAGTAGAGAACTCTCGATGCAGCATCCCCCACCCCGTTTACACACACACACACACACACACACACACACACCTTTGGGAGAGGAGTAAATCCGGCTTAGCCTCCCCTTTCCGTCCTATTTCCCTTTTACCTCCCATCTCTAGACTGAGGAGAGACCAGCTTTGTCCGTATTCTCCCTCGACTTTCTCTCTTTTTGCTCCTTTTCTACAGGGGTGACCAGGCATAACCAGGTGGTATGTCGGCAAGAATAGCAGGGGTGACCATAACGGTGTTTATACTCTAATTATTGGTGTTAGAGAGTTGTATGTTTAGTGTTAAAGGGTAGATAATATTCCAAACTTACGTGATATGCTTGGATGTGTAGCATTAAGGAGGAATAAGAGGAAACGTGAGTCAAGGTCGGTATTTTTTCAGTTTTTTATTCCACAAAACTTGTATTTTTGACGCCACAAAACTTGTATTTTTGACAAAATAAAAAAAAATTTCACTAGCTACAATTAATTTAATTTTATAAATAAAGTGACCTCAACAGTTCTTAAATAAAGGTTATTCAAAAGTAATGGTGCAAAACCGAAGGCCTTTAGCGAGAGTGGTGTCGACGCTAACCGAGATTTAACGGATTGAAAGGAAAGAGAACGGCCTCAAGTTCTAGCCTAGACATGGTAACTGCCGCCGGGATGTTCGCCGATACCTGAATACCACCCGACCTGGACGTTAGATCGGCCGTGACGGACAAGAGGATTTGCCAATGTTGCTCTGCCTCCACGATCGCCAGGCTGAACACCCTGCGACTTATTTATTTGGGGGATACGTCGACACCGTGTACGCGCCCCCATTGCCACAGATACTGAACGACCTTGAACAACGAATCTCTGCTGCGGTCGAATTAATATCCGAGGATATGCCGGGACGCTTCTGGGCCGAACTGGAACTACCGTCTAGACGTCTGCCGTCCACATCGAACACCGTTGGTGCTTTTGAAACTTGGAGAGTTCTTCTGTCGTTTCATGTCATGACGGTTTTTGTCAGTTCGCTTGAGAATAAAACCGTTTCACTTTTGCACTATTACTTTTGAATAATCTTGTATTTGTCATGAGCATTGCGGCATTTGACCAGGAACCTTTTAAATCAAGAGAAAAATCCCCAGTCAAATATTGGTTGAGATTACTATGAGTAAAAAATTAAACTAAATGCATCTACTAAAGCAATTTTGGTCAAGATATGTTTTAATTGTTACAATGCCTACCTTAAACTTGCGATCCCTTCCTTCCAACCATAAGACAAGGGGTGAGGGGGGGAGAGAATGTCTACCGGAGCGCTGAAATGCGTTGCAGATGTTCAGAAATTCAGCGTTATTTATTTAATAAGTCGTTTGTTATTTCTAAATATTGCTACGCTAAAATTAAAACGAAATATATCGACGTGTCCTTAAGGATTACATATCTTATATTTTAAGTTTTATAATCTATAAAACGGTGAAATTGAATCTTTTTAATTGCGTTTAGTGAGAAATATTACATTCCGAGTTCAAAATAAACTGTTAAAACTAATAGAACAAAATGTATCCATCCTCGAACAAATAATTAGTTGGGAGCCGCATGTCGGTGGCCGCATAGTCCAAGACGTCACTCTCACAATAGACTGGACTACCGATGATGAAACTGGGGTTAGAATTCTAGTCGAGTGTACTGAAGCTGTTTTTTTTCAATCTAACTCCACACAAATGCGGGTATACTTACTCTAAATTCAACCTTACTTTTCCTTAACCCACTAGAGTAATTATTACGTAGGCGTATTACCCGAAAGAGTAGTAATATTGGGTGCTTGGGAGGGGGAGGCTTATATGATTGATTGTTTTAATGCTCCAGAACTGCTCCTCACATGAGAAATACTGCAGTGTGAGGATATTTCCCTTTAAATAAGTGACGTCCGTAAGCGCCTGTAGCACCTAACTTATGTAGGCCAGTGTTTCTCCATTATTTTATTTTGTTCACGGCACACAATTCTATGCTGTTGAGTCCTCGCAGCAACACTACAGGAGACTTGGATATGCGCATGCGCAGAGAGACTTATCTCAGTTGAACAGAAAATACGTGTGTGTTTGACCTCTATTCAAAAATAACATAGCGTCTAGAATGTTGCGACACACACTATGAGCCACTGATGTGGGTAGTCCAGCTTGTTCCAAACGTCGCATCGTGGTGGGGTTTTATAGTGTACTTTTAAAAAAAAGCAGAATTGAGACTAGTGAAACTATTTTAAACTTATTTAAAAAAAGAAAAACTTATTTTAAGGTGATTTTTTTTAACTGATCCCAATTTTACTGTTTTTAATTGAAGAATGCAGAAAACCGCACCCGGATAAGTCTCTGGTTCGAGCCTAATATTGTATCTGATATCCCGATTAATCGAGATGAGCTCTTAACGGGCAAATATACTATGCTTACAGGCAAGAGCGTAGAAAAGGACCCCTCAGTGGGGATCCATATAAAAAACGCTAAAGGTCTAGTAAATTTTCTAGCGGACACTCCTTGGAAAAATTAGCTTTCCTTGCTTTCAGCTGTTAAGAGCATGCATAATATTCCAATAAACTTTGTGATACAGTCGGCTAGTAATCGTAAATTTACACGAACACTATTGCACGTGGATTATTTCTGATTAAACATTAATGGAGATAAAGAGTTAATATAAGTTTCTAACACTGAACATTGTTGAAATATTAAATTATATTTGGATAAAAATTAAATTGTAAAGGCGGTTTTTGACCAGTTTAGAATGTCTTCACAGATAAGAATTGTGCACAAATCTTCATTCTGTCATAATCTAGACATACTATAGCTATAGAAATTTTGTTGCTTTGTCCACCATCGTCACCACGAAAAATTTCGAGTAATCATTCAAATACGAATGCAATGCACACATTTCTGACATATCCTAGTTATTTTATTTTCTCTTATACTACCATACCTCCTGCGCGCGCACACAAACGCAGATGCGAGCCGGGAGCCGAGATGGGCCTGCTATGATTAACGCTCTTAAGGATGGATGATGTGAGCAAATATATACAACTTCACGGCTACGTTATATACACGTATACAATCAAGGATTAGGATACATTGTCTAGTCTCATTTAAAACAATTAAAATACAATTCAATGTATTTACTATTTTTAAATCGTGGTACAAAGGCTACTAAAATATATTCGTGCGTCAAATCACCTTATACAACAGTCACTTTTGACATTGAACTAATCCCGATAAAATATTTGTATTATTGGCACAGTTTGTGTATATTTGGAGAAATTAATGTAAAATGTTTTGTTATACTTTTTAAAGAACCCAATTCCACTATTGTTGATGACTTGCTTTAAAGGAACTTTGTATCCACTCACTTTGGTCGAGACATCTAAAAGTCCTTTTTTCTTACCATAATCCTATTAAATGGTAGGATTTTAGTAGTAAAAAAGGCCTTTCAGACAGTCATTCCTACGAAAATCGGTGTTTAACTTCACAGCGATTGTATTAGAAGCTCCTGACATGGTCCTAGATAGGCAACTTGGACACCTCGCCATGCTGGGCGGGTCGATAAACTGCACTAACGTTTAGGGGTCACATACCTGTGTCACATCTGCATCGTGAATATATTATGTACAGTAGCCCCATGACTTCTTTGGTGCTGACTGACAGCTCACAGCTGACGGCTTTGAAAAGTTACCAGACCAAATTATGTATCCCTACGTCGAACCATATGATCTGCAAAAACATGTGTTTATCAGCTGTCACTTCTGACAGTCGAAATTTAGGTATATACCTAAATGTTGACTGTCAGAAGTCAGCTGTGAGCTGTGTCAGCACCAAAGAAGTCATGGGGTTACTGTAATTTTGACAAGTGATATAAAACCGTCTTCAATTATAAAACTAACCAACAACATTTCCGAGTAGGAAGGATGCGTACAACATTTAAGGTCAAAGCTTTTCTGAAAGACCGTAACAGCACACTTGGTATTTAGTTGGCACTTTTGGTGCTAAAGAAAATAATACTAGAGTAAGTTTTAAAAATAAATATACTTCTTTGTGAAATCGTGTTTACGCTAATGACATGATTGCGACTACTTTAGCATCAAGAAATTTTAATAATTACACGTTTCATTTTTGGTTGTTTCCAAATAACAAAATAAATTACAGCTACATGAGACGGACGAGCCACATACGTTTATGTGCCCGAAGAAAACAATGTTGTGAAAATGGTGTTTGTGTTCGTTGCAGGTGTGAATCCTAGGAAGCAGAGGCGAGAGCGTACGACGTTCACTAGGGCGCAACTGGATGTCCTAGAGTCGCTGTTTGGCAAGACTCGCTATCCGGACATCTTTATGAGGGAGGAGGTGGCTCTTAAGATCAACCTTCCAGAGTCCAGGGTTCAGGTACAGACTATATTACTGTGCATGTTATTATAACCAAAATGAGCTAGTTTGTAAGATCAATCTTAAGAGTCCAGGGTTCAGGTACAGACTATAATACTGTGCATGCTATTTTAACTAAAATGAGGTAGTTTGATACAGCTTTTAAGATAGACCTTTCATAGAGCCTAGAGGGATCAAGTAAATACTTAGGGCCTATGTATAGTAATATATCGCTACCCCCTAACACCCCTGTTGGTGATTTGTCAGGACGGATGTGAGGAAATGCAGTGACTAAGAAGACATGTTGTAATGCAGTTTTTGGTGTTTAGTACGTGTGTATAATGTACAAAAAATAACTATATAAGCTGTGATGATAGTAATGTTTATGAAATGAAGGTTTAATTCGAGAAAAAACTGTCAAATCGGTAACCCACGCTATGATAAGTGTCTCCATGTTCGATGTCCGTAAAGCTCACGTGCCTCCGATACTCTCCGTCCACGCCGGTGCATGGCGGTTTCGTACACAAATCTCCAGGACGCTACTTATCCCTAATAACTTGTCATTAAGCAAAGAGTAAAAGTTACGTCCGTGAAACGATAGAATACATTTATTTTTTGTTTCTATACATTCTATAATATTTTTCCACTGGGAGTGGGTCTGCTACCCCGTAACTGTCAGGTCCACCAGACCAATCAACGAGAGGCAGGACCTATCCAAGTAGGGATGGTTGATATCCCTCCACTATCAGATAATTTAACACACGTTGTGTGTTTTGGAATTCAATGTTTTTGTTACGGACGGTCGAGTATTTGGCTCCTCAATGTTTATGTTACAAAATGAAACTAGAGTCTATCTACGGTAGGAGAGATGGCTAGTGACAGCTAGGAGAAGGTTCTTTATTTCAAACATTTGACTGAAAATATCATTAAAAAGCGTTTGATAACACTTCTTTTTGATAATATTGCATTAATAAACACATTAATTATTTATGAATAGGTTGACACTAACTACTTTCAACCAATGTTTGCAGTAAATAACCTTCTGCTAGCTTTCACCGCCTCTCCTACCGTAGATAATGTATAAGTCAACAAAATATAAATCAAATACTGCATAGTTACATATAAAATATTTATAGATACAAAGTGCCATTACACATATAATTTTGTAAGCATCCAAAGCTATGCTCTATAGAGTAGGGCTACCATTTTTAACTGTAGCTACTTTAATATCTAACCGCTCCTTCTGGTTGTGTTTATTTCGTTTAAGGGTGTTCCTTTTATGATTGCTATACCTATTACATGCATAGTTTTGAACCTAAAAACATTATTACTATTACTACTACTATTATTAAAACTTACATCTTCGATGGTCTTGGGGTAAAGTGCTCTTCTCAGGACCCGATGTTCGTGGATTCAAGTCCAGCCGGAGTCAACGGGGTTTTGTTTAGCTATAAAAATCCTTAGCACAACTTCTTCGAAGGGGAAGTAAAGCCGTCGGTCTCGTGTCAATTAAAGCATGTAAAAGAACCATGGAAGTTATGTGAAAATACCTTTCCCGTCAGAATTGGTAGGCCCTTTCGCTATAGCTCATAGAAATTCTCGTGGTTAGAAAGTGCACATTAAATCGAATCGAATTAAAAATATATAAAAATAATACTAATAGCTACAACTACTGCTAATATTACTATCCCGTGCCAGTAGGTAAGCGGGAAAAGGGGTCCAAGAAAATGTCAGTACACTTTCTGTTTATCCATCCTTAAAACATTAGCATAATACATATTCGTATGACCCAAATGGGTAGTGAAATGGTCGATGGAAAACTAAAATAAATAAACAATATTAACGTACACCTTAAAATATTTATAAGAATTTTAAGAATTGAAGATAATCTGTAATATTTAAGCAGAACCATATATTCTATATTCTAAACCGCCAATAATAACGATTTCTATTGACATAAAAAATAAATTTGGCTCCGTAGTGTGTATGTAAATACTCTGCTGCTTTCAAATCTATTATGTTTGATAATTCTATTTTTAGCAATCTTTACCATCGTTAGCTTGAATCATAGAGCATACATAGCACAACAATCTATCCCTATAAACAAAATGTTACATAGTATCCTACTAGAATTATTGCAGATAAAAATACAGTATTTTTTGTGGTGATTTTTCATCACTTTTCACTACCCGTTATGATTATATACGTAGGCTTAATTAGGCTTAATTAAGCTTAGTTAGGCTTAATTACGCCAACTTGTAGGGATGATAAAGATAGGCTTTTAAAGTAGTTTTTTAGCACCGCGTCTCACTACCTGTTCAGTTTAAACACTTACGTACTAATTACACTAATAAGTTAAGGATGAGTAAGGTCAAATTTAGGGGAAGTGCACCCGCATTTGCGTTGACCTAGAATGGAAACCCATTTAGGGAAAACCATCCTCGGTACATCCGACATGGATTCGAACCCTGATCTCTGCGTAATCGACAGTCGTCTATTGTGAGAGTGACGCCCTAGACCATGCTGCCACCGAAGCGGGTTTTTTAAAAGTAAATATTGAATTTGAGTGGCACTAAGAGGAGGAATCCATTAATTTAAAAAATGAAACACTTTCAGTACATCCTACCAATATTGAAACGCACATCTCGTCTTCCCCAATCCATCCTATTACGATAGCGACGCTTTAGATCACGTGACTACCGATTCGGATTAAAGTGTGTTAAACCTTTTGTACTATAAAAACTCATTTCATGGTTAGCTAACCACATCCCTCATTAATTTGGTGAGATACCCTTTACAAATTTGTTAGATTTTTGTATTTTTTACTTTCTCGCTATCTTACAGGTAGAGAAAGTATTGTGATCGTCAAAAAAATCGAACTCGAGATTTTGATGAATCTCGACGTTTCATGACCCCTGTGTGTATAACCCGAACGGGTAGTAAGACGCGGTGCTAATAATAATTCATGACCCCTGAATCTGAATAAGTTGTTTTTGAATTTCTATCTGTCTGTACCTTGGACTAGAGCCTAAATTATTTTACCAATTGGGCTAAAACTTGGTATCTAGGGTTTTAATAAGGTTGTCCCGAGGGATTTTTGGAATTGGATATATAACCCTAAAATTAAAGATAATTTACTGAAGAGTAAAAAGAGAAAAAAAGCTTTTCTCAAAATCGGCTCTAACGATTTTAAAACTAAATTTCATTTCCAAGCGTTGACCAACATTATAAACAAAATGACTACGTTAAGATTTTTTTTCAAAATGGCTTTGGTTCCGGTTTGATACGTAAACTCTCGTTTTTTATCACATCTCCGAAACTATTTGAGATATGAAATCACTTAACCCAGCAAATATGTAGGTCTATTTATAATACAAATCTTATATATGAAACATATTTTTATAAAACTAATAATTTTCAAACTAAACACATATATATATTTTTTAACTTTTCGAACACTAAAGGTAAAGTATTGCGACCTTAAAAAAAATCTAACCAGAAATGTTGATGGATGTCGACGTTTCATGACCCCTCGAGCCCTAAAAAGTGGTTTTTGCAACGCCGTTTGTCTATGTGTCTGTTTAACCCTAAAATTAATAGTAGATTAATAAAAAGCGAAAAGAGAAAAAAAATCACTTTTCTCAAAATCGGCTCTAACAATTTAGATTAAAATTCGTATCTAGGCGTTGATTAATATTATAAACAAAATGGCTATTTTCATTTTCCCATGAAAGGGAACTTTTAGGGTACTTTACAGAAGCAGAAATTTCTGTATCTCCGCAACTATTTGAGATACTAAATAACTTATCATTGCAAAATTGTAGCACTATTTAGAATTAAAAACTTTTATTTGCAATATATTTTTATAAAACTAATATTTTCTTAAATATTATCAAATATATTAATACATTTTTGTGAGCTTTAGTTGTAAACATATACTACTTATGTCTTAGCGCAATAATTCTCTAATGCCATAGAGTAATTAAATATAAGTCTCTCAAAAAGTTTACGTTATTTTTCCTTTAACCTATTAGGAGAAATGTTTGTACAACAATGATCTATCTACTTAATTTTAGACACAATAGTCAATATTAACATTTTTTATTGGTCAAAATTGATAAATGGGGAATTTAATAGCAATACGATTACCTGAAGATGTGCAACACCTAATAAAATGTTAAAATTTTAACCGGAAGTCTAAATTTTAACACAAAGTGTTGAGTCTTGTGGACCCAATATCGATCATTTTTATTGATCCAAACATACAAATGAGGACATTAATTCTTTAAAAATAAAATTATAAAATTTAAAACCGGGGCTCAAAAAATGTTTTACCTAAATATAGTGCAATTCAATGCTTGGGTTTGCTAGTGTATATTATTTATTTTCATATATATTACGAATTTTGAGCGAATATCTCCATGTTTAAAACATTAGAGCGAGAAAGTCTATGCGAAGTTCCGTACCATTTATTTAAAAAAGAAAACACAAATAAAATGTTCCTGGAAAGTTGGCTATAAGCCACGCGCGTGACGTTTAGGTGTTCCGACGTTTAGGCTATGGCTTGCTTCGGTAGGGCCCAGATGTGCCCCCATGAATGCTAACTGTGTGTTTACCCCCAGTAAATAAATCATAACTCACCCCTTACCCCCTCTAATGTCACCCATGTGCGCTCCCTCACCCCCCTTTGAGCGCTAACGCGACCCCTTGCAATGCGGGAACTTGTGTGATGTAAACCAATACATTGGCTCGGGTATAGGGTCGGGGGGGG
>CABFWO010002263.1:20346-56717 GCA_902155825.1 Timema genevievae
CCCCCCCCCCAAAAAAAAACACGCACATTGGTGCGTTGCAACTAATTAGTATATTCCTCGAACACGGCCACCACTTTGACACTAATCTGCGCTACCTAGAGTCTGAAAACTAAACTTTCATAGAGCGAGATAGTGTTGGCATCTTGTGACATATTTATAACCTATTAGATTCCGTTTACAGCTATCCCACGTCCATTTGTGACTGACTCCTTGGTAGGCCTATATATAGAAGGCCTAACTTATGCTAAGTTATTACCATTCTATGTTTTCGGGTTTTTGAGTTATCCACATATCTCATTTTAACAGGGCCGTAACTAGAGGCTTTGGGGCCCCGGGGCCAACAGATAATAATGGGGCTGCCTTTTTTATTTTTTTCCTTCCAACCTTTAAATCCCACATTCCTACTTTCTTTTATCAAGTCTTGTTGCTATGTGTTGTTAGTTATTGGATGTTTTTGATCAGGTGAAGTTAATACTGAATTTAATATAAAATCATGCAATATGACCAAGATAAGTGGTAGCCTTAGGGTAAAATATGTATAAAGTTAAATTGCAAATTATGCTTTACAATCACACTGGGTGAATATAATCACATACAAAATACAATAGTATTACATTACACTTTGAAAAACAGCGAGAGTTAAATATATTGAAACAATATGATTTTGTTTAAAGCTTTCGTCCGCTTTCATTCAAAATATTTTTTTTTAATCCTCCTCGCTCGGGGGCCCTGGGGCACTGCCCCGGTGGTAGTTACGGCCCTGTCATTATTTGATTTAAAATGGGTTGGAAGGAGGCGCGAGAAAAGGCCATTGTTTTTGTGGTTTTTATAGCAAAACTTTTTTTTGCAACGTAGAATAAAATAAAATATTGCTTCAGTATAAACATAAGAGTTTAATTTTATACACATGGTGATATCAACAGTTCTTGAATATTTGTCATGCACATGGCGGAAGTAGATGAAAACATTTTTAAATGAAGAGAAAAGATTGCTTTTGAATTTTGACAAAACTGCAAAAACACTGGCCTTTTATCGCATCCCTTTTACTCTAGGCCTCAAACTTAAAATATAATGTAAGGGTAAAGATAACAAATTCAAGATGAACAACCCAACATTTCCTCAATCACGTAAATCTATGCTAAATGTTAGTATTTATTCTTGGTTTTAGTGTTAATTGAAGAAGTGGTCAAGCAATTGAAGGTGTCAGGCTCACAAAATTGTATATTATAAATAAACGCTCAATTTCATACTTTTAGGTTTTATATGGTGTGAAATCAAAGAATCAAATTTCTGGATATGAAAGTAACCCGCACCAGCAGCAAAGCGGCCCAGGCCTTAGGGTCTCAATATAGGTTAAAAAAACGCCTGAGTTGCACTTCTTTAGGCATTCCTAAATTCCTTTGTGAATTTTCTTGGTCTTGAAGTGACATTGTTACTCCTCAGATTTAAAAAATGAATTATGCATTCAGTAAGAGAATACAACATTGACAACATATTTGAAAAACATAAATTTTATTGGATTTTAAAAGAAAATATATAGTATGTGTTAACCGGATGACCATCTATATCCATGTGAGATTTCAGTGCAATGTGTACACTGGTTTTTGTGTTAAAAAGGAATTTTCAGACACCAACTCATATATATGATGAAAATAGTTAGTCAAATATTATCTTCCTTAGTGTGTAGAAAAACTGCTATTCTCAAAAAGTGTTTCTATTTATTAATTTAGGAGGCACTGGGGATGATTTTATGAATCTAAAGGGGGCGATAGCCCTAAAAAAAGTTTGGGAAACATCCATCTAATATGATGTCCAGCGACCTGGAAAACCTGAAAACCAGGGAATTGCTTGGTCTGGGGAAAGTCACTTTACTGGAGCTCTGTTGACTAGAAGGTAGTTCCAACCCCAGCCGTGTATGCTTAAATGTTTTCCCACCCTCCCTCCACGCAATCTGGGATACATTTACTCTAAAGTCCATCTTCCTCATCCATAACATATTCAGTGTAAATATGTGACATTCCAAACGGCTATAAAAATGTGGTGCTTAAAAAACCGTAATAATGTCTCAGTGAGGGGTACATTAGGGAAAGTCTCTGCCCCCCCCCCCTTCCCCATGCTATGAACCGACCAACGCCGCCATTATGCGCGACCGCAGCAGAAACGTCAACACGACGACGCTCACGTTGTTACCGGCTGGAGGGAAGTCTCCTCCACCCTCCTCGCAAATCATGGCATCGCAGTTGGGGACCAAATGAGCGGCTCTCTGCGTCATTAATCATACTGATGAAAGGTTAACCCCTTTTGTTGACAATTGACTGTCGAGGGTAAAGGAGGGGGGGGGGGTGTTGGGTTTGTGAAGGTGGGGGCGGATTGATATGATTTCAGCAGCGTTGCATAACATTTTGAGGTAATCCCGGTTGTTGTTGACTTTTACATTTCCAACCGCTATGGGAACTGCTGTGACGTTGCTTCCATATTACAGACGTGACCGAAACTATTCATCTGCCCTCTATCTATCATCTACGTTGGGAGTGTAGTCAAGTAGGTGACAACCAGTAGTAGGTTATTTATTGCAAACATTGGCGGAAATTCAATAATGTCAACATAATCGAAAATAATAATTATGTGTTTAGTAATAATTACTATATTATCAATACAAAATGTTATCAAACGATTCTAATAATACTTCTAGACAATGTTTGCAATAAAGAACCCTCTGCTAGCTGTCACCTACATTCCCACCGTAGATGATCTATATCAGGGGCTCCCAAACTTTCTAGAACGAAGTAGCTCTTGCTCAAGAAATAATACACATTGTAAATCTCATAAAAAGATTACACTAATATTATAAAAATTCAGTAACGATAGTTAACTTTGACAAATATAAAAGTAGGTATTGAAAATATGTTCTGGCTGCGCCTTTGGCAAACGTACTGAAAAAATTGACAATCCTAATTACTGATGCTATTTCATATTGTAAAAAACAAAGAATATTTTAAAACGGTTTCACGGTTCCTGAGATACCCTCTGGTAGAGCCCAAGGGCGGGAACTCCATTCGAAATGTTTTCATTGTATTAATTATTTTAGCCCAATACCTTATTTCAATATATGACGTGTTTACCTACTGACGTGAAGGGTTCCGGACTCGATTCCTGGCATGGCCAAAATATTTATGATTTGTGAAATTTGGATTTCTACTTTTACAGTGATGATATACTGTTCGGGGAGCTGAGTGTTGTGTCTGTCCTAGATTTAGATTAGTATCGCTGATGTACCGGTAATCAGTGGGTTCAGTTAGTGCACCTCAAATAAAATAATAATTACCCTCTTCATTGGTATAAGGCGTTATACTCGAAGTAGACTGGACTGCTGATTCGGGGTGATCGAAGTTCGAATATAGGTTGGGTGTACCTAGGGTGGGTTTTTTTGCTGCATGGTTTCCACTCTCCCTCCTTGAAAATGCGGGTACATTTCCTTAAAAACTTACTCATCCTTTAAACCATTAGCGTAGTTGGTACATAAACGTTTAACCCAAACGGTTAGTAAGACGCGGTGCTAAAAAAACTAATAATTTCTTTTAAATACAACATTGGACCCTCACTGATGGGCACAAGAACAAAATATGTTATTCTCGTCCCGTCTAATTTGAAGGCGATGGGGAGGTTGTGGTTCGAATCTCAACAAGGTACTGAGGTGATTTTTCTTAAAATGGCTTAAACCCCTTTTTAATAAAAGAAAAAAGGATACATTTCCTTTAAATTCTACCTTTATTTGTCCCCTTACCTCATTGGTGTAAATATTCCGATGACCCGAACGCGTAGACGTGGGGAATTGTAAAAAAAAAAAACCTTGCTTTAAATAGTGTTTGTTTAAAATTGTTTCGTAGAGCATTTGATTTGTTTATTACCCATGTCGAAGCTATTAGAAACATCCACGTGCAGTAAAAAATATTTCGGATAAGATAACCTTTGATTTAGACCGTTAGAGCCTATGCTCCCAATATGTGGGTTGCGAACGTTCTTTACAAAAGTTATTTTAATTGTTGCAATTTGGTTTCCTACCAAATTATGCCACTCGACAATGAAGAATACTTGTCAAATCCCTGCAATAATTAACAGCCTTAATTGTATGCTTAAAATGTCACATTTTTTTTATGAGTCTGACAAACCAAATGACATGGTGTAGCTAGGATTTAAAATTGTTGAATGGATTATCTTTTTATACAATTCTTTAATTGATATACAGGTTACAATACATAAGCCCGGTTTAATGTTTAATCAACCAAAGGGCATTATTATACTACCTATTTTTAAGTTTAACTTGTGAGGAGGTATTCGCGAGAGCGTCAAACTGTGTAAAAACGCTACTGGATAGATGCCTTTTTCCCATTTTTCCTACATTCGACTGTTCACACTTATGTAGCAATGGGCATCTCCTTTTAAAATATTCGATACCTCATTTATTTGAGAAATTTCCAAATATTTCGTGAACCACCGAGATATTTCCTCTGGGTTTCCTATGATTTTTTTTTTTTTCAGATTTCCATCACCCAAATGCGTTAGCCAATAACGGAAGTTTCTGTAGATATCCTGTACATTATTGATTAGATCGAGAATTTTAAACTTCTTCCACAGCTAGGGCCTTGGCCTTGTCTGGTACAAGTGTAAAACCTATTATGTGGAATGGTGGGCGGAAGGGTGAAAGGCGTGGCGTGGCTTTACAAGCGACCAAAGTATCCTTCCGCGCCAACAAGAACAGATGGATCACGGAAACCGTAGGTGGCGCTAGTTACTGTACAAATCTTGCGGGAAAATCATACGTTTGGAAATATCACTTTTCTCGAGAACGAGTAAAATTTTTATGTTAATATTTTCAACACCCCTTCTTAGATAATGTATCGATGTTTATTAATCGTTACATTTTCTTATTTTTTGTTATGAAGCCTGAAGTTTTCTAATGATAAAGTTAATTTTATCAATATTTGATCAATGATTAAATTATATAGGAAGTGTGTGTATGAAAAGTAAAACTTAATTAACATACTTAAATTCTTTAACACACAGTTTGTTCCTATGGATCTGCATTTCCACGCCAAAGTTAGAGCTCATCACGAGCTTATGTTTATGCGCTCTTGTTTTTCGGCATTCGTATGAATCCACAGTAATGCAAGTATTTGCTCTGCGTTCAACGTCAAACACATGATATTTAAAACGTTTTCTTCCTTGTTCATGTCAGATATATTATATATCTGATGGTTCCTGGAAGGTGATGTGGAGGTTTCCTCTACCTAAAGTTTTCACACTTTCTTCCTTGTAGGATCACTATTTTCTGTACATATCGGAATGCCAAATTTTTACAGAACTACATTTCATACGCCTAACTTATTAACACTGCCCAGTGCCCAATGACACGAATATGAAAAATATAATTATATATTGTATTATGTCTAATTTAAATGGCAACTACATTCGATCCACGATTGACGTGGTGGGGACAGCTAGCTAAAGTATTGAAACACAAAATTACTAAAATATCCATTTGGATTTTTTTCAAGCGTTGTTTTCGATTCGCTTAAAAATGCCTTATAAACGAGAGCTTCTAAAAGGCTGCATTCTCTCCACAAATTAAGATTTCGAACCAGACTAAACGAAAGCCGTTGATGATGTCACACAAACTGTCTTGGGTTTGTGTTTATGCTCATCTATTTACATAATAAAACAAGTTTTATTTTGAAACTAGATTTTTGTATGGCTTACTCCAAGTTACAAAAACACATATATTTATTTGATTGGCCAGTTATAAGAAGATACACGTGTGAATATAATAATTTTTAATTTATTATTTCATACACTGTAATATAGCTTGTTACCACAGCCCTGTAACAAAAAACATAATAGTTTGAACAATATTTTTTTGTTCTTATATTAATTTACAAAAAAAACTATGCAGTAATCCTTAGGGAAGTATTATTAGAAGCGTTTACTAACACTTTTAATTGATAATATATTACTAGGAAAATAATTATTTCAACATAGGTTAATATTAGTGACTTTCAAATTTCAACCAATGCTTGTAACAAAAATCTTCTACTAGCATTCAGCTACCACCCCTCCAACCGTGAATCGACTGTATCACATCGAGCTCCAGCCAGTGATTTTAAAGTAACAAGCTCCGAAAATTTCAAGAAAAATATGGTCACTTAAGATTGGGTGCTAGTGAGCGTGAGTTTAGGGCAGTATTTTCAAAGTTTTTATAGCATAAACATTTATTTGGCCAAAATAAATCAAATATTTCTTCTATATAAACATAGAGTTTAGTTTTCCGCACATGCTAATCTCAACCATTTTTTAATATCTGTCAAGGGTGTCTTGGAATTTAGTGACAATTTTTTCTCTGCATTTAAAAAGTTTGTCACCAAATGCCGCTATGCTCATGAGAGATATTCAAGAACTCTTTTGATTATCATGTGCAGAAAACTAAACTCTATGTTTCTATAGAAGAAATATTCCATCTATTTTTGCCAAAAAATGTTTATGCTATAAAAACTGCAAAATTAATGTACTAAACTGGTGCTCACTAGCACCACACCTTAAGCCTATATCCACCGGTCTTACAATCTTAATTTTATCTTTTAGGCACTTTTTTTTCCACCCATACCTTTCTTGGAAGCACAAGATGTGCGCCAACCATTAGATATTCTTATAAAAATGCATCCAAAAGGCCCAAATAATAGAAGTTATATCAACTGCACATGTATTATTATATCTGTCTGAGCCATATCATATTACCTATGGCCTTTACTGTCTCGCAAAAGCTCGGCTGGATGCTTATAACAAGGAGGAGGAAAAAGAAAGGACTTATTTTTCAACACAAATACTAAAACTTTTATGACGAAGGAACTTTTTTTTTGGTATCAACTCATTTTCTTTATTTATTTTTTATAAATCTAGCCGCGGGAGGTGAGGGTTTCCGCCTTTCCTATTTTTTAGAGGGTAACTTCTATCCACCCCCACACTCTTAGGCGCACACACACACACAGAGAGAGAGAGCAATCCCCCACGGGGAACTAGGCATTGTTGATGCAGTATGCAGCGACCTCTAACCATTGTTGTTTCCGCTACGTACCGCACGATGTCGCCACAGTAGCTTGTGTTCTTCTTCTTCTGGCCTTTCCTCCCTTACTGCTTTCCTGTTTTCCATTAGCCAAACTCTGTGCACGGAGGATTAGTCCTCTGAGAATAAAAGATGATGGGACGCGGGGTTGGGGAGATAGAAAAAAGTGGGAAGAGAATGGTCCATAGAAGATACAGTGTAGTAACAGGGGTGTAAATGACTAGGCCAATGTTTGCAGTCCTCTTGTATTAGAGCAGAAAGGGGGAGGGATATATATGTGTATATATATATATATATATGAATGGGGTGAAGGTGGGTGTTCACGAAGCACAAAAATGGATTTAAGAGAATGAGGAATTGGTACGGTAGCAGGAGAGAAAAAAAGTGGAGGAGGGGAAGGATTCAGAGAAGAGGGGAAAAGCTTTGAATGGAATAATGAAATCACATCAACTGTTTAAAATGGCTTCATCCATGAAAAACGCTAGGGGGAAGTTTTTTGGATGTAAAAAAAAAATAGGGAAAGGAAAGAAAGAAAGAGGAAATCAGGGGAGCCTACAGAAAACTGGCTAAAGTGAAAGGGAGGGGCTACAAGGGAGTGAATTTGGTGAAGCGAGTGGCCAAGAAAATTGAGTTTCAATTTTCGCAATGAATTGATAAAAAGGTCGTCCTATTGTTGCATTTGAGGAAGAGGGCGGGGGGATTGTTGGCTATATATATATATTTTCTCTCCCTCGTAATAACACAATAGTGTGAAGTTACAGCGTGCGCAGTGTTTATTATTCAGCGGTGTTTTGGTAGCGTCGGGGAATATGTCATCGCTGACAGGCGACTTTGGGGTGGAACTGATGTGATCAACTATTTTAATATATTTTTGTTTTGATTGTAGCAGCTGTTAGAATACATTACATACTCGATATTGGGCATTCACATCGTTCGGACAGCTAACACAACCGTTTGTCAATGTATTGCTATGGCTTTCCACTCTCCCTTCACGCAAATGTGGTTATACTTAATATAAATATAACCTTTCTCATCCCTGAAACCATTAGCGTAATAAGTATATAAAGGTATATACCGAACGGGTGGTAAGACACTATGCTAAAAAAAATCTTGCTCCGTGCCTTACTACTTGTTTGGGTTAGCCGTATATTTGCACTAATGAAGTAAGGATGGTAAAATTTAGAGCAAGTGTACTCACATTTGTATGAAAGGAGAGTGGTAAACAATTTAGGTAAAAACACACAACAGCCTAGACTTTGAAGCTCTTTCGAATGACAACAGGTCTTAGTTACATATAGATAGATTAATCTGCATTCGAATGAATTGAATGCCCCTTGAAGCTATTTGGAGCGATCTTCGCCTGATTTATTTAATTATTATATTTCTCTAAAATCTATTTAAAGAAATCCTCGCTTGAAATTAAAAAAATTATATTCCTATAAAAAATCTTTTAAGTGGTTCTCCCCCATAATGGTTTTGGAATTTGGATTCCCTTATAAACTACTTAGAGTAGTCCTAGCTTGAAATATTTTTGAAAATAAAATGTTTTATAAGCTATTTTAAATAGTATTACTTTCGCATTATTTTTTAAATTGCATGCTTGTAGCTAGAGGCAATTTTGTGTGGTCCTTCCCTAAAACTATTTTGAAACCTGGATGCCTCTAGCAACTATTTGGAGCTTGATTTGATTTTATTCATATCATATTCGAGAATATCAGAGGAGAGTGAAATTCATTTAGAGGTGGGCAAAGCTACTACACGTGAAGTGGGGAGTGGGAGCATAGAGGGGCAAATTATTCCCACGTTCCAATGTCACCGCTCAAAATCCGCGTTACTCAACATTTTGACATTGGAGTTCTTGATTTTATGATTCTGTTCTGAGCTTGGATAAAGTAATGACGATATTAAAACTAATCATTTGTTTGAGATTTAATTTAAATAAAGATTTAATAAATGTACATATATTTTTATGGATTCTTTAATATTTCGATAAAGTTGAAAACAATCTACTAAAGTTGTCTTTTATTTATTATAGGCTACTTTATTTAAATCATCCAATCTCCAATATACAAATAACTAACAACCTGCTTTCGTGGCCGCACTGTCTAAGGCGTCACTTTCGCAATAGACTATATTTCCGATGATGGGGAGATACGAGTTTGGTCCCAGTCGGGTGTACTGAGGGTGTTTTTACCAAAATAGTCTCCCACTCGCCACGTAAATGTGGGTACATTTGCTCTAAATTCAACCTTCCTCGACCCTAACCCATTAGCGTAGTTGGTATATAAATGTATAAGCCAAATGGTTAGTAAGACCGGCTGCTAAAAATAAAATAATACAAAATTAACAGTTCAGGTCGAATGGGGGATCGTTTGACCTTTGAATCTAGACTCTGCAGGTTATTCAGATCTCAGGATGAAACATTATCCCAGTTGTAGGGGCTGACAAGACAAATATTTCAATTTAATGAACTTTGGGTTGACGACGCCAAATGGTGGTGCTACGAGACGTCAAATTTGGCACTATATGAACCTGGGGGTAGGCAACACACCGCGCAAACCAAAAGGCATCCCCCACCACTGCGCTTTCAACATCAGCCCTTGTCAGGGCCAACAATCGTATCTTTGAAAGAATCAGCAATTTCCTTATTCCTGTTGTCGGGTAATTCAATGCCTGTTACTAGTAATAATTTACACCACACTCCACTTGCCATGTGATGGAGATTGCTGATTTGCTTAACCCTCAGGGGCATACAGCGCAAACTTTTTCTCGTAGCGCCGGCCACCGTTTGGCGTCACCAACCTCAAGTTCACTGTTTGGAAATAAATTTCACATTGAATAGCCCTGTATGTACGGCCCTAGCTCTGTTCCGTCGTCAAGCGAAGACAAGCAGCATTTGGAGTAAAGGCGCACCAAAGATTAGATTCTTTCTATTGGCAAAGTTGGGCGAAAACCCAGTAATAGGACTAGTTTCCGGTGGTCGCGAAGTTATAGAGCAGTGGCTCTAATCTGTGGTCATCGGCTTCGGTGGCTGCGTGGTCTAATGTGCTACTCTTGCAATAGGCTAAATTGCTGATGACGGGGAGATCGAGGTTCGAATATAGGTCGGGTGTACTGAGGGTAGTTTTTCTAAAATGATTCTCCACTCTCCTTCCAAGAAAATGCAGGTACACTTCCTATAAATACAGCATCCCTAATCCCTAAAACCATTGGCGTAATTAGTACATAAGCTTATAGCCCGAACGGGTAGTGGGACGCGGCGCTAAAAAAAACCTGTGGTCCGTAGACGTAACCTTGGATGGGAAAATTACGTTAAAGAGCTAAAGAGTACAATATTGGCAGGCTAGGTCCGCTAATTCATCAACACTCCGTATCATAAGAAGTATTACATATTGTTAAATTTGTGTAGAAACAACTTAAATTAAACACTCGGTATTTTACTGCTTGATAAGCACATGCATTATATTATTATTATTATTATTATTATTACTAGCACCGCGTCTTACTACCCATTCGGGTTATACGCACTTACGCTAATGTGTAATGGTAGGGTGATTGTGAGATGAAATGGAGGACCTACAGTTTAACGTGGGATCCGAACCACGGTGGAGGCCTGGCATCCCACACATTCACAAGTTGTGATTAATACACGTATTGTCAGAGGTGAAGGAAGGGTTTGGCAATCAGGTAAATCTGTGCCAGGACCGAGGATTGAACCCCGGACCCTCAGCACAGAAGTGTGACACCTTAACCCCTAGACCACCTGGTCACCAACACATGTATTATAACTTCCGGCTTTGGTAAGGGGACAGAAAAGTAGTTGGAATTCTGCACATGCATATAACGCTTATCAAGTGGTCCGCCACTGGGTAGAGTTTGTGAAACAACTTATAGAGGAGTAGATTATGACTGCAGGAATAATAATATTGATAAAAAAAAAGTTTCCTTCGAAGCCAAATTTGTTCGGGAGCTTATCCAATTAGTTAGTGATAGTTGTATTTGTGTTTTGTTTTATTGACGCTAATAGTTTAATTTTTTATTTTTTTATTTTTGTATTTTGTATTTGGTAACTAAAAATTAGATTTTCAAAGATGAATAAGGTTAATTACTCGTTAGAACACCCATTGCATTTATAATACGTAAACATACGAAACTTAAGTCCGGATTTTTTAAATATGAATTAGTCTTCTTGTCAGAGTAAGAAATCACGATTTAGTTTCAATTGAATCGTGTCCGGTGATGATGAAACTTGTATTCAGCAAAATATCGAGGACCTAAACATTTTCCTGACGTGAATAAATGTAAATTTGCACGTCTATGAAAGCTAGCTCGTTTGGCAAGGTGAATGCTAGGACGCAGTTGGATGCATGATATAAAATGTAATTTCATCATTTTTGTTTGTTTGGACACCGTATTTATTTTATGAACACGAATTTATCTAACAGTCTTGTCCAAGGGACAAGGATAAGGAGTGTGGTTTTGTTAATGAGGCAGCAGCGTCACTCTGAAGAGAGGATGGGAAAAACACAGTTATAAATCACATGTCCCCCAACCNACCAGCACAACATGGCTGGAAGTGGCTCGACGACCAAAAGCCCCAGGACGTCCGGGGGCGCCAGTAAGGTGAAGGTGATCAAAACGTCGTCGCCTCCCGTCAGCGTACCGCCCCCAGCACCTTCCAGCGTCGGCAGCAACAGCGTCTCACCCCCGCTCAACATCATCCTTAAGAAAGAACCGTCCCCGGGAGTGGCATCTGTCTCCACCTTCCAGCAGCAACAGCAGCAGGCTTCGCAACAAAGGGGCGCCACGACGCCTTTAGGAGGTGGCGGCAGCAGTGCTCCTTCTTCTGTCATAACCACCCCGAGCCCGCCGATTACGCCTGGGAGCGGCACTGGGGGTGGATACCAGCATGACAGCTCCACCTCGTCAACCTCGTACAATGGCTTCTGCTGGGGTGGGACGCCTGCCTCTAGCGCCGCCGCCGCCAACTGCTACACGCAGAACTACAGCTCATATTACTCCAATATGGGGATGGACTCTTATTTCCCGCCTCCCGTGTCTCACCACCAGATGTCTGGGGCAGCTGGGGGGGCGGTGGCGGCGGCGGCTCACCACTACTCGTCACATAACCACGTGATGGCAGCCGCACACCATGGGTTCAACCATCAGATGGCGGCGAGCTACTCGGGAATGAGCATGAGCGGTCATCACCAGGGCTTCAACGCGTCCAGGCACCCCGACTGCAGCCTTGACTACCAGATCACTCCGGACAAGTACATCACTCCCGACAAGTATATCACCCCGGAAAAGTACGCCGCTTCAGACAAGTACATCACTCCGGACAAGTATACCGCCTCGGACAAGTACCTTGGCTCGGACAAGTACCAGATGGTGTAGCGAACACCGTGCGAAAATGTCTTCAAGGACATTGACATTTTCGATTGATCCTCTTGAGACGTGGTCGACGCTGAGCACCCGTGGCGTGGGTATCACCGATTATTTGTCGAGCTTGGGCCCAGTTTGTCGCTGATGCCTTCACTGGTTTGATAGAACTGTAACCCTGGACAGCAGTGTCACACAAAGTCGTTACGTCAATTTAAAGCTAACGTATGAATCAAGCTACGACTTAATCAAATGTTTATATGACTAATTAGTCAGTTTAAATTGTTAGTTCAGTTCATAAATGGGGGAACTTCGGCCAGTGGGTAATATACCATAAGAGGATTTTTTGTGGAACACCGATACTTTACAGCTAATTATTACTTTTAAAAAAAATTATACAAATCTCAGAAATGTTAGCAATTTTCACCGGCTAGATAGGATGTATAATTGACCAGGTAGTAGACGTAATTTTAATAAACCATTAATTATGAATACATATTCTATATATCAAATATATTATATAATATATTTTTATATTATATAGCATATTTTATATATTTATTTTATTTATATATATGTATATTTTTAAGTGAACTCTCTTGAAGAGTGTCGGTGGCCGTCTGCAGTTTAGAAACAGATTTTACGAAATTTTCTGTACAGCCTTCGTAGCCTTGCAAAAATTAAGGTATCACAATTTTTGTTCCTCCTCCCCCCCCCCCTTTTTTTCCCCCTTCAAAAAATTCAGCACTAGGGGTTTATACAATAAAATGTATTCATTTGTCCACCCGAGTTCGGCAGTGATGGTAATAATAATGCTCGGGGAAGTTTGGATGTGATTTGTTTAACAGACACTATCGATTATATTGCAAGAAATAATGGTAATTGTTCAAGTGGTTTATTCATTTCAAGATGC
The DNA here is from genome assembly GCA_902155825.1 of Timema genevievae. Lineage (NCBI taxonomy): Eukaryota > Metazoa > Arthropoda > Insecta > Phasmatodea > Timematidae > Timema > Timema genevievae. The sequence goes on from CABFWO010002263.1 coordinate 33,756, forward strand.
GATACTATTGAAGATCATTCATTATTTGATCGGAGGTGTTCTTTCAATTTTTCCATGCCTGTGACTTTTTTTTAAACTGTTGTGGTGGGTTTTTTTCCCCCCTTAATAAAACGAACAGACACTTGTAGTTCTTTTGAAATAGTTAGGTAAACGTGATCTTACCTAATATATTGTGTAAATAAAATTAATTTGAATTAACACAATATTTGACCGTGTACAATTACTAATTTTGGGTGCGATTTAATCAATATTAAACAAAATTACTATATCTCATTGTAACAGTAATTTATCATCATATTTACAGTTGTATCTACGTCATATTTTTTTTCTAAGAGCGCCGCCAACTTGAAGGCACAAGTCCTCACACTACTGTATTTCGTATGGGAATTGTAGCTCAGAAGCTTAAAAACCGCCGAGAAAGTCTTCAATTATCTTAAAAATATCTTATGTGACCCTATTAAAATTTGACTTTGTTTGAGGAAAGCAATATCTATGTTTCTAAATATTTATTTTGATCTCAGAACCACGGCTCTTCACGTGAAATGTCGTTTAGAATGAGATACTTTATCCTTTAATACATTTTTTTAGTAATCATTAAATTTAAGGCTTTTATTCCTAAATAGACATGTTAATACCACCTCCCTCTCTTTATGCGTGAACCATATTTTGGAGTAACAAACACCTTCATAAATAATTTGGAACCTCTAGACGTCTGCGCACGCATCTTGGTGCTGTGGTAGGCGGCCCCCTTAAGTTGATGTGTAAAGGGAAGCGAGAAAATCCAGTGTTTTTGCAGTTTTTATATCAAAACTCTTTTTTTTTGTAAAAATAAATAAAATATTGGTCTAGTAGAAACATAGTCTAATTTTCTTCATGTGGTGATATCAATAGTTGTTGAATATCTGCCATGAGCATAGTGGCATTAGATGACAAACTTTTTAAATGAAAAGGTTTTCACCAAATTCCAGGACACCCTTGACAGTTATTCAAGATTTTTTGTTTACCATATGAAGAAAATTAAACTCTTATCTTTGTACTGAAGCAATATTTGATTTCTTTTGACCAAAAAAAAGTTTTGTTATTAATAAATAACCTGACATTGTCTCGTTTCCCCTGCATCCACCCCCCTCCCTCCCTTAATATCATCATTCCACCTTAATATAAGGTCATACGTGCACGAGAATCAGATTGTATATCTTTTTGAGCAGTTTCTTATGAGATTCAAACAATTTAGATATACAGTATTATTACTATGCCATTATAGATTTCTGTGATATTTTCTTAAGTCATCAAATTTTGAAAGGTAACAATAATTTTAATTTGTAGTATTTTGTGGTTTGTAATTATTATAAATATGTTGCTTAGTTTTTATTTTTATCGGATTTTTTATAACTGGTTTTTTATGCTAATGAAATAATAGTGTGGCACTCTCATGAATTTAATATAATGTTATAAAATCATAAAAGAGGGGAAAAAAATACATAAATTATACATTTTGACGATAGTATGTTTTACATACTTAAATTTATTGATAAATTAAATAGATTATTCCCTTTGGCGTGGCAGTAATGAGTGCCTTTCTTTTGAAGTTCATTAAGCAAACCTAATGTAAAAAATAGTGTGTTATAGTAATTAATTATTGTATTTTAGTACCCACATAATTAATGACTTGCTATAAACGCTTCGCTAAAATAATAATTTTAGCAATATAAGAGGTGTAACTTTTTAAATAGTATTTTCTATAGAATTAATTTATGTTAAATCGGTATTTTTTATTTAGGTTCGAAGTTATTTACTTACCAATAGCCAATCAATAATTAAATATTTTAATACTACTTAGGGTGAAATGTTATGTATGAAATAAAGTGCATTGAACGAAAACAATTTGTAATAAAATTATATAATAGTAAGAAATAATAGAGCACAAATAAAAGTAAAAACACTAACACAATTTACACATACGTCAATATTTTGATGCTATTATAGCATCTTCCTCGGTAGTTATTACCACTACTTCCTAAGGTAATTGCTACAATAGCATCAAATATTGAACTGTGTGTAAATATGTGTTAGTGTTTTTACTTTTATTTGTGTCCTATTATTTTCCTACTATTCTATCATTTTATTTATTACAAATTATTTAGGGCAAAAGTATTTTTTATTTGCGATATCAATATTGGTTTGTAAAAAAAACATTGGGGGAGGGGGAGTCTCTGTACACTTCGTTTATTTTGAAAGGTAGCAGTTTTACCTTGACGGGCTACAACATAGCCCCCTACTCCAGAGTGGAACCATTAAAGAGTTGCTTGATATATTTCAGGGTGAACGAAGAATACAAGGTTTTTACAGACTTTGGAATAAAAAACAATCGCCATACACTTACGTTTGAATGGAAAATTGTTAACTGATGACTATTATAAAATAACTCGATACCCTTTTGGAATTTATGTCCTAGTAAACCAGTACAACATATATTTTCCGCCAATCTATGGAGATTTACCTTAAAACAATGAAGTAAAGACCTAAATAATTGAATGACAATTTATGATGGAGACTTGGTATTGTGCCATACAATATAACTTTTACTAAGGGAAACTTGACGTGTTTGAAAATAAAAATATAATAATAATGTATGTGTTTCTATATGTTTTATATTTTCTTAGCACTGCGTCCTACCACCCGTTCGGGCTACAAACATAATTTATGTACTAATTACGCTAGTGTGTTAGGAAGGGTACCTGCATGGAGGAAAAGTGGAAAACCATTTATACAACAACAAAAACTATGATATTTGTCCGTGTGTTTATAGCATGGGTTATTAATTTTGTGGCTGTCTTTTAATTTGAATACATATATTTCGTGTCCATAACAAAATGTTTGGGGCACTATTTCTTTTTCCTTTATGTGATTTTAAACTCTTCTCTTAGACTTGTTTCCTATTAGTGTGTGATTCAAACCCACAAAGGGGTTTGACTCTGTCCTAGAACGATTTTAAAACAATGAATATATTATCAACGATTCTCTCCAACATTTAAATATATATTATTTGTATCTGAAACCTAAATAAACTAATACATCTTAAAGAATATTAATTTGTGCTACTGCCCATATTTAATAAAATATTTGTCGACCTGTATGGCCTAAGTACCCTAAATCATTTAACTTTGTTGTTTTAAGCAAAGTAAATTTTCTGTTTATGTTTACAAATAGTAAGCAATATATTCTTAATGTTGTCTTCAAATAAATTTACTACTGTAAGGTAACAAAATTAATAACTACAATTATTTTATATCACTTGCTTCTATAATGTATATATTTTAAAATATCAAAATATATGTTGCAAATAATGTGATAAGTCTTATGGACGTACAGTGGGCGTGTTAAAATTATTTAAATTTTATTTGTGGCTGGTCATTCATTTCATAATAGTTCTCTTTAACTCATTAATATTAAAATCTTTTCGGTATACTTCTTAATACCTTTACGGATTTATATTTTGGTGTAAGATGAGAGAAAAAATGGCTAATGAATATTAACAATAATGATTGACCAACCAGATTCCTATTCTATTCCTTTTGAATTTTATTATTATTGTATTCTTTATTTATATTAACTTTTATGTCTATATAAAAAACCAATAAGCTGCTTAAATACTATAATAAATCACACATAGCAAATATTACTACACATAAATGTTCAGAAAGTGTTATTTAGAAATAAAAGGCTATTAAATGCAAACTAATCGATTTAATTTTTAAAAAAGTATCAAGAGTCGAGTTTTCAAAACAACTATCATAAGATTATTTCAAATAGGTTATATATATATAAGAGACTTTTCCTAACCTATTTGAAATAATCTTGTGATAGTTGCTTTGAAAACTCGACTCTTGATACTTTTTTAACTAAATAAATTAGTTTACATTTTACAATCTTTTACTCATAAATAACGCTTTCTAAACATATATAGTAAGTAAGTAAGCTAGTACCAATGAAGCGTGTTCAAAGTTTCGGCGAACAGTGCCAGAAGAGCAAATCTGTGCAAGCATGCCTGTACAACAAGTTGCATAGGAATAAGGAGCGTGGCATGTAGTAAGTAACGGCAAGCATTGGCATGAGACACCTGTTGTTAGTGAGGACGATATGGTCGCATGAGTCACAATTGCAGCGGGAATGTACGACCTATTCCAGATATCTTAAAACAGGTGTTTCATTTACTGCTGTGTAGAATGAGGATATATATATATATATATATATATATATACACCCTTTAGGAAGGAATGTCTAAAAGGTATTTTTTCCCGGTCAGAATTCTACTATATACCTAATAGGATTTTGGTAGGAGAAAGGTCCTCTCATAGACAGGGTATACACACGCACGCACACATTATTTTTCATGGCACTGATTTGAATGATAATGTTGACTCTGAAGAATGTTGCATGTATAGCGTCCCCATTTTATTTGGGTGCCCGGTAGCCAACCCTAACTACAACACTACCGCGGCACCATAGGGACTTACATGGTTGGGATGGACCCCGAGCGGTAGGGGTTAGAATGTGTGGTTCGTGGGGAGTGAGACTCGAGTGTTAATCTAATAATGTTTATTTATTAATCGATTCAGATGACTAAACTACTAGATAGGTAAACGGGTAGATCTCCCTTGATGAGGATGCACGATAACGGGACTCGCAAAACTTCCTATAGACCCACGATTGACCCTCCGGTGGGGGAACCACCAGATCACACTTTTTCCCTCCGTGTCTTAGTCAGTGGTTGCTAGAGGACGACTCATGCCCCAAGCATGGCTTCTCCTCAACTGGGGTAAAGTTCCACCCCTACTTTTTAATCAACCCATCACTAAACAAGGTGTTATTACTCTTACTTAAACTTGCTGATCTCGAGGTGTCCAACAAGCCAGAAAGTCCATCGGCAGAAAGTCGCACCGTGCTCGCTCGTCAACAGGATGCAATCTATATGAGATTGTAACGATGCTGTTTTGGACCCCTCTCATATATTTAAAAAGTCATGGATGAAGTGCATTTTTCTTTAAATTACTGTATATAAAATATCCTTTAAAGACTTCATCCATGGAGAATCACGCGCTTTTCAGAAATAATGTCGAAGGATTGCACTATTAAAACTTATTTTTTCTTTCAAAATTTAACTCCGTTGTGTTTACCAATAGGAAGCTAGCTAGCCTTCACGACACCTGTCGCCAGGACTCTTTCAATTAGTTGGTTTTGACACTGGTCACGAGAGGTCCAAGTGGCAAGGGGTAAGTCATATATAAGCTGTTTGTGCGTATGAATCCACAAGTCGATTCATCACGCGGCTCGTTAAAACGGTGACGGTAGGAAATAAGAGAGTGGTCACATAAATCTACACTGCACGGTACTCAAAACACGGAACGTGTAATGTTACAGAGAAATAATCTGTATTTCAACTAAATTGTATCATATAAAATTATATCTTCAGTACCGAAGATAAAATCACTTTAATAAATCGTGTGCAACATTAAAAGTCATATTTCTTCAACTAAAATAAAACTTAGAAGTAATCAGATTGAAATACCGTACCACTTTAATTAATGCTCCATCACGGGGCAATTATCTAACTAAACTGTATCACTTTAACCGGTGCCCCAAGCAAGCGTGGGGCATAATAATTCCGTATCTTAATAATTAGCGCTCGATCACGGGGCTATAAATACCAATTATCTCACAATATCATCCGTATCTTCATAATTGGCGCCCAATTGCGAGGCCAAACAAATCGCATATCTTCATAATCGACGCCCAACGCGGACTGATTAAACCGTATCTCCTCCATAAGATATATGCTCGGCTCAGCAGGATGGCAACCCAACACTCTTGACTTCCAAGGAAATGTATAAGCGTGGGTTAATCCCTTGCCAGAATAAACCTTCAAATAATTATGCTCTTACACACTTACTTTCTCGCTATCTAACAGGGAGAAGAAATATTGTGATCGTCAAAAAAATCGAACTCTAGATTTGGATGAGTGTCAACGTTTCATGACCCCCCGAATAAAAAAAAAGTTGTTTTTGAATTTCCGTCGGTCTGTACCTCCAGCTAGAGCCAAACTATTTTACTAATGGGGCTGAAACTTGGTATCTAAGGTTTTCATAGGGTTGCCCCGTAGGGTTTTTGGAATTGGATATCTAACCCTAAAATTAAGGGTAATTTACTGAAGGGCAAAAAGAAAAAATCTATTTTCTCAAAATCGGCTTTAACGATTTTGATTAAATTTCATTTCTAGACATTTGTAAATATTCTAAACAAAATGGCTACTTTCAATATTTCGGCAAAATGACTTTAAGGGTTCCGTTCTGATGCGTAATTTTTTTTCTGTCATATCTTCGAAAATATTTGAGATAATGAAATTACTTATCGTTGCAAATATGTAGGTCCATTTATAATACAAATCTCTTATTTGAAACATATCTTTATAAAAACCAATAACTTTCTCAAGATATACGAAAATATATAAATATAAGAGCAGTGAAAAGAGAAAAATTCTATTTTCTCAAAATCGATTATAAGGATTTTGATTAAAATTCGTATCTATGAGTTGATCAAGATTATAAACAAAATGGATATTTTCTTTTTCCCATGAAAATAACTTTTAGGGTATTTACAGAAGAGGTAATTTCAATCTCCTTAACTATTTGAGATAATAAATAACTTATCATTGTAAAATTTTAGTACTATTAAAAATTAAAAACTTTTATTGGAAATATATATTTATAAAATCAATAATTTCTGAGATATTAGTAAAAATATTAATACAATTTTGTGAGCTTTAGTTGTGAAGAGCTACGTTTAAAGGCAAGGATTCTCTAATGCCATAGAATAAGCAAATAAATCTCTCAAGAAGTAGATGTTGTTTTTCTCTAAACCTCCTAGGGGAAATATTTGTACAGCACAGGGGTGGATCCAGGAAGGCGGATGAACTAATTTTTCAATGTAATCTAAACTTTAGAATAATCCTCAAATGAAGGGTATATATAACTCGAAATTTGCGATAAGTATTGACATTTATTAAAAGCAAATAACAAGAACATCAATAGTGATTATTAAATGAGAAATAAGTTTAAACATAATAAAAATTACTATATAAATAGATTTTTAGCTATTCAATCAATTAGACAAAATATATGGAATTATTCAGATTTCGAACAATTAAATTTAATTCTACTCTCTAGTATAGCTAGTTATTTCTCATTCTAACTCGAAATTTTAACACTAAGCCATACTAATTCGTTTTGTTTGTGGTATTATTCAAAGATTTTATTTAAAGCAAGTTAATTAAAAATAAATTTGAAATCTAAATAAGGTTCGTGCAACAAGGTGAGAGGTGCACAACTTAAATTTGGGTAATTTCATTAATTCCTATTTTCACCATTTTAATACTTAATGTGATTGTCTTAAGTGTTTATAATAATTACCGTATATTAATCATTTAATATTACCAATAATAATTTAAAAAAATAAATTTGGTTGGTGAAATAGTATTACGTGACAATAAAACTAGTAATGACTTTAAAATTGATTTAATTGGTTTAATTTCTTGGTGGGGGTGCGCCCCCCTCCCTATGGATCCACCAATGATATATCTCTTTCATTTTAGACTCAATAGTCAATTACCTATTTTATTGGTCTAAGTTTATAAAAGAAAAATTTAATAGCAATGCGATGACCATAAGATGTGCAACCCCTAATAAAATGCCAAAATTTTAAACCGGAAGTCAACATTTTAATACGAAGTGTTGACCTTTGGCGACCCAATATCGATATTTTTTATTGGTCCAAATATACAAATGAAGAGGTTAATTCTTTAAAAATAAAATTTAAAGCCGTGAGTCGAAAAAATGTTATACGTATGTATAGCGCAATTTGTTCTCGGGTTTGCTAGTGTGTATTATACTGCATTACGAATTTTGAGTAAATTTCTCCATTTTTAAACAATAGAGTTAGTAAGTTCGTGCGTTCCTTTATGGGAAGATTTTATTGAAGCGGAAATTAAAGAGGTAAAATTCAAGAATAAAATACTTACAAAACACATAGTGAAAAAAAAAATCCTGGCTATTCTATTCGATAGTTTGAGGTAGGCCTGGTTTCGTTCAACTCGAACTATCGAGACGGTAAAGGACCAGTTTCCTGTTTCGAGTTTAGGTAGGTGTCGCCTTGTATTTAGTTTTAGTTGTGGCGTAACTAAGTGGGCTGATATATGGATCCAGACATTTAAAAAATACATTTGTGGCTAGTAAGTTTAAGGCGGGGATGTAGGGAACGCAAGCTAAGGGCAATATTTTTGCTGTTTTTTTTATATCAAAACAAATTTTTGTTCAAAGGAAATCAAATTATTCTCCAGTACAAACAAAGAATTTAATTTTTTTTACATGGTGATATCAACAGTTCTTGAATATTTGTCAAGGTTATTCTGGAATTTAATTTAATTTCTCTTCATTTAAAAAGTTTATCTTCTAGTGCTGCTATGGTCATTACAGATATACAACTGTTGATATCACTACGTAAGGAAAATTAAACACTACCTATGTTAGTACTGGAGCAATATTTTATTTATTTTAGGCCAATAACATGTTTTGTTATAAAAACTGAAGAAAAAAAACACTGGTTTTTTTCGTGTACTCTAAACTGCCACTTCCACTGTTTGCCAATTAAAATAGGTAACCAAAATATAGTGAAGGATAACTTCATCAGATGAGATAATTATATTTTCACATTTATTTGTTTACAAACAATACAAAAAGGGATTTTAAACCCGAGCACCCACATTAAGTAGCTATAATATGATATTAAAATAAAACATTTTGGTCTTGAAAATAAAGAGGAAAATTAAATGTTTTCTTTCAAATTTGTTCTTAAACTGGACCAATTTTTTACATGTTATTTCCTTATAAATAAAATGAAACTTACACTGAGCTGAAACTTGGCAACCCGTTAGAGGGGTTACCTCATATAACCAGAAAAATCTAAAAATGGGTCATTTCAAAATGGGAATCTAATAATGTGTATGGAGGGGGGAGGCTATAATTATTAAGGAAAAACTTATTAGATGAGACAGAAAATTAAAATATAGAAAAAAGGTAGAGAGAATATCCTAGATAGCCAAATAAATCTAGACATATGACATTTCTAATAGTGAGCTGGAAAAAAGAGTGGTAGGGTGTTCACAATTTCCAAAACTAACAGAAATAACTGCTTATCAGTGTGGAGGAAAGTTGAAATTTGGTAGACAAAGGGTCTAAATATTCATAAAAGTCTGAAATTTTTAAATAGGACTGGGGGGAAATGGAGTAGGGGTATAGACAGGAAAAAACACTTAAGGTGTGGCAGAAAAAATAATTTTAGCAGGCAGGTAGAATAACATAACCAGATAAGTCTTAGCATTTAAAATTTAAAGTAATAGTTGTAAAAATAGAGAGAGGGGGGAAAGGGGTTTAAAATTTATCACACATAAACAACCACTTCTAAGGGTGGTTGAAAAATTAAACTTAGAAGGAAGGTAAAGGGATCACTTCAAATAGCCATAAGAATCACAAAGGGATCTTGGGAAATAGAGAAAGGGGTGGTGTATTAAATGAAAAAAAAGCTTTTAGGTGTGATAGAAAAAATAAATTTGTCAATCTGGTAGGAGTCCTCTATATAACAATATATATCTTAAAGTTTGAAATATCTGAGTGGGAGTTGAAGAAATTAATACAAACAACTACCTTTATATGTGGCAGAGAACTGAAATTTGGCAAGCCAGCATAAGAAACACTCAAAATAAATATAAAAGTTTGAACATTTTAAATTTCAAAATGGAACTATGAAAGATATATTGGAGGAGAATGGAGATCAGGGGCGCATATAAGTAGAAAAAAATATATTTTAGGGGAGTTAAAAATTAGAATTTGGCAGTAATGTAGACTGATAAATCCAAATAACAAAATAGGTGTTAAGTATTTTATCTTTCTAAGTGAGGACTGGTAAAATTAGGGGTTTCTAAATTTCCAAAACTATAAGAATAAACTATTTATTAGTGTGGTATGAGATTGAATTTGTCAGGTGGGTATACAGACCACCATAAAGGTCTGAATATTCTTGAATTTAAATATGAAAGTATCTTTAAAATTTCCAAAGCTAATAGAAAAAAAAACACCTTTTTAGTATAGTAGGAAATTAAAATAATTTAGAAAAAGTAAAGAAATAACTAGAAGAATCTGAACATATATTAGATTTAAAATAGGGGTTCGGGAAATGCTTATGGACGTACATTTCCAAAATTTTAATTAGTTACTAACCAGTTATTTGTGTGGTAAAGAATTGAGGTTGGCGAGAAGGTAGAGATCCTCAAAATCCCCCAAAAGTTTTTAAAGTTGAGATGAAGAAAGGGACCAATGAAATGGGCGAGTGTAAATACATTTCTAAAACTAATAGAGGAAAACACATTTTAGTATGGTAGAAATTAAAAATTTTGCAGATAACTAAAAGGTATTAAAGTTTTCTTTGATCTTAAAATCAAAATCTGGGCTTAAGCAGATCTAATAATTTCAAAAATAATAGAAATAATATTTATAAGTGTAGTAGAAAATTTAAATCCTTGCTAGCAGTTAGGATGACCACCCCAAATAATCAAAAATCAAACAATTTTGGAAATTTCAAAAATTGGGTGCTTAAAAACATACAAACTAATTTATATTTAATTTATCGGTGTGATATAAAATTGAATTTCGACATGCAACCTCCTAGGTAGCCGAATTTTCTCTCTATAAATGGATATTCAAAATGAAAACCAGTGAAATATAAGAGCTCAACAATGTTTGGTTGAAAATTGAAATTTGTCAGCACGTAAAATATCATATTTGATATCCAAATAAATCTTAAAAATTTCAGTTTGAGAATGTGGTAACTGAAAAGGTTCGAGGTAGGGTGGAGTAGTTTGAAATCTATACAACATTATTAGAAAGCCTTTCTTTCAACGTTGACGAAAATTTAAATTTGGTTAGTTGGTAAAAGGATCAATTTGGAAAGTTTGGAATTTAAAAATAAAGGTCCATAAATTGAGTGAAGGTTTGGGGGTGGCCCCTAAAATTCCTGAACTAATAGAAGAAAGCTTTCTCGGTATAGTACATAATTTTAATTTCGTATAGGCAACAAAAAATCCTAAAAATATTTTAAAACTAAAACCAAAGATTATCAAAAAGAGAATCCATCAGCGTTAAAATTACAAAAATACAAATAGAAGGATCCGCTCCTATCTAGGATTGACATAGTAATTAAAATAAGCAACATCTGCTGAAATGTAGCTCGATGAACCGAATGACCATCGGAAAACCATGTGCTCATTTATTTAATAAGTATTTGTAAAAGAGTAGACCCTATATTATTTCATTTACGCTCTTTGGTAAACAGTTTTTCTCTTTTTTCCAGAATTTTTTTATAGCAATGTCTATTACTTCGTTTAATTTATTTTATGATCGTGCTTAGGCAATTATTGCGTACGTTGAGCCACGTTTACAAAGAGGCCAGTTTATAGGCAGGTTTGACTGACTTGTACATTTTCAGTGGCCCGTCCACATGTGTTTTTGAGGGCCTGGGAGAGTGGCAATATCACGTTGAACCACTTCAAAACAGGCACATAAACATCAACCCGTTTTTTCTATTTTTACTACCTCCTCATTATATGGGACCATAATGCTTTTTACAGCTACACCAAAACATTACATTTTAATTTCAGGCACAAATTTACGTAATTTGGTGTCACGTGTGTTTTTGTTCTCATACAACAGATGGGACTAGTTCCACAAAACATCTCTGTCTTTGTCGAGGTCAATGAATTTTAGTCATTTCCTCAGTCCACTTTGTGTGTGTCATCATGAACAGTTAAAAAATAACACAAGGGCTGAAAATAAATGCACACTACAATTCCAATACGTTACAACTGATGGCCACTGGAACCACACGGCGCCGTTTGAGGCACTGCGCCGGTTGAGAAAAATTGTGGTGGGGGACGACACTGACTCGACCAACTGGCTCAAAACCTATTCCTCAGGTAAGTCGACCTGCCTGGCCAGGCCATTGCTGTCCACACGAAGCCAATCACTGCAGTCAGGTCAGTCAACTGACGCCAGTCGAACCTGCCTACCAACTAGCCTCGTGTAAACGCAGCTTTAGTTCACTCGGGTAAGATTTAGTTTCAAAGATTTTATTGATTGCCATAGTTGGTTTGGGATTGCCATAGTTACCTCAGGATTTTACAACATGGAGGAACTATAAAACATAGTTGGTAGCCAGATAATGAACGTCCTTATTTAACATAGTTTTGATGCGGCTTAACCGTGCGAAGAACGGGTCAAACTTCTAGTAATTAGCATATAACACAACCGTCATTATGGCAAGTTTAATAATAGCAGTGCACCTGTTGAGTTGGTCACTGTGCAAGCCTTATAAACTACAGAAAGTCATATAAAAAAAGTGTTACCCTTTTTGTTATTTCATTATTTTTGCTAGCCCTACGCGTAGTATATTCTACCTAAAGTATCTCTTCTAAGGGACCAAGATTTTTAAGGAGATTTATAATTAAATATACCAGCATTCATTTGGAATGGAGGGGGAAATAAAAAAATCACATTGTGGGGGGAGGGAACCCATTCTCAGTTAATTATGGTAGGGATTGGATTCCAGGATCAGTTGCGGTCACAAAACCTTACCGGTTCCTGTTAATCTAGTTTTCCATTCATTAAAATTCATCCACATCCTGTTCACTAAGGGAGGAGCTAAGTGTATTTCAGTCAAATACTTCCTAACCTCAATGGTCGGAAAACATATATTTATATACACCACACTGTACAATCTTCTACCTATTTCTCGGAAGGAAGTCATCCTCACACAATAGACAGTATTCCTGCAAAGCTGTGGCCACTTACTTTATTCTCTCATCTGTCAAATATCAAGAATATTTAACTTTGTAAATATTAAACTCCTAGTGGTGGTGATATAAGCAGCGGTATACTAGCCGGCAAGGCAGTCTCTATAGCAGGGATACTGGTTTGCAGGTACAGTGCAAGCGCGCTCGGGGTAAGACTGAGCAACGGTTGTATTTGTGCTAGACTGGCTAGAATGTGCCAACACCCATCGGTAAGTAGCGAATACTGTCGTGGGTGCGGGTACGACCAAGGCTAGTAACCAGGTCTACTCTATTTAAAATTACTACAAGAAATTGTGATGGGCAGCTGAGGTTAAAACTGAAGAGTCCATCGGTTGAAAAACTGGCGAGAATATGGAAAGTTAGTGAGGATGGATTAAGTATGAAGTTTTTTTTTAGCTATAGTTACAGTTTCTTGCCTACCCCGCAAGGGAATGGCGTAGTTAGGTATTTATATATGTAAAATTAATAATGTGGAAAATGATCGAGGGCATAACTTTAAGAGCGTGCATAATATGCCCATCAATTCAGTGATACAATCGGCTTGAAATCGTAAATTTACACGTGGATCATTTCTGATTAAACATTAATGGAGATAAAGAGCTAATAGATGTTCCTAATACAGAACATTGTTGAAATATTAAATGATCTTATAAAAAAAATGCGTTAAAAAGCCCGTTTATGACAATTTTAGAATGGCTTCACAGCTAAGCATTGTGCAAAAATCTTTATTCTGTCTTAATAGGGACATACCGCAGTTATTAAAAAGAAGCTTTGTTCCCCATCGTCATCACGGAAAATTTCAAGTAATCATTCTAATACGAATGCACTGCACACATTTCTGGCCAGTCTTGGTCTTTTCTTTTCCCTTTAACTTCCATACCTCTCGCGAGCTGAGAGCCGAGTTGGGCCTGTTATGATGCACGCTATTAAAAATAATATATAGCTTTGATAATTATGTTTAAACGTTTGGCAACACTGGTTGTTTACTTTCTACACAAACTGTGAGTCACAACTTAGTTTACGCTTATCTTCTTTGATTGGTTTGCCAATTTCGAAACCACGTAGTAACAGTAAACATCTAAATACGTTTTTGTAATTTTATCCAGGATTAACAAGAAGAAGAGTTACAGTGAGATAATACGAGGTTACTTATCACAAGTTGGGAACCTCAAGCAATGATCGAAATCAATTCACTCTCAACTTTCCATATTTTATTACGTCCTAATTGATTTCGGTGCGTGTGTAAGCAACAAGACACCGGCACTCGGGAAATATTGTCCGCTTATCGCCCTACATTGGAGTTGAAAGGGGGCAATCAGCCAGAGGCACGTGGCCGTGTGTGTTTGTTACGCTCCGTCACGTGACCATTGTTGCTCTTCTAGCGCTAGCTGCGCTGTAACCGGAGAGAGCAAGCAGCCTTATTAACGAGCCTTGGGAGTAGGTCGTTGTGGGAGATTAGCTCCTGAACCGTTACTAGAGTTGAAGAAGCATTGCTGTCTGGGTTTATTCGGGTTGCACAGAACTACACAGGCAAATAAAAACAATATTTGCGTAACCGTGGGAAAACCGTTTTAACCTTTATACCCTTTTTATTTTTATTAGATTAGCTTTTTGACCTTTTTACAATTTTTATGTTCTCCATTATTACTCTTTTAACTCTTTTTTCCCTTATTACTTACCCTTTTAAAAAAATGGTATTAAATTTAATTTTTACACTTTAAGACATTTTTAACCTTTTTAGCCTAAAATATTTTTCTTGGACAAAACTGGGTACTTCAAATGAAATAGTGTAAAAAGTGCAAAAAGGGTAACCAGTAGGTCTAACTAAGTCTGTTCAATTTAAAAAAAAGTGTAGATAGAAATTGCATTAAAAAAAGATAAAAAGTGTAAAACATATTAAAACGGTCAAAAGGGGCTACAAGCTATAAAGGGCAAAAAGTGCAATAAGGATAACAGGAGGAAAAGAGATAAAAAAGGCAAAAAGTGAAAAAAGAGTAAAATGGGCAAACTGTACTTAGAGGGCAAAAAGAGTAAAAGTGCCAAAAGAACAAAAAAAGCCTAAAAGATTAAAAAGGACAAATAATGAAAAAAGGGTAAAAAAAGGACAAGTATTGCAAAAATAATAAGAGGGGTAGCTTAAAAGTGGTAAGAAAAATGCCCCAAAAAATTATTATATGTAGGCTACTTCTCCCCCTTTTTGCCTTTTTAGCACTTTCTACCCTTAAATAGTATATTCTTTTCCCTTATTGCCCTTTTTAACCTTTTAATTCTTTTTATATTTTTATCCTTTTTATTTACCTTTTTTTAAAAATGTATTAGTCTTACTTTTCCCCCCTTTTCCCCCTTTTTAACCTTTTCACTATTTTTCTTTACCCTAACCTATTTCTCCCGGGCAAATCCGGGTATTTCATTATAATATTTTATAAAAATCAGTATCTTCCAAGCAATAGGCAAATATATTTTTTAAATAGAGCTTTGAGAAATGGGAAAATGATTATTACTCTCGTTGGTAGACCCAGAAGTTCCTCTTTTCACATTGTTTATGTAACACAGTATATTATTTCATGTATTCTCTTTAGTAGAACGCGATTATCTTTTTTTCCCATTATGTGTATGCAACAGTGTATTCTATTTCGTTTCAAATATCTTACTAGCTTTAAGACAATATTTTCATTTTTAGGTAAAGGAGCGACAAAGTCTGTGAGTTTCATCGTAACATTTAGTTTTAAAGCAATAGCTTTGTCATTTTTTCATACTGTATACTATAATATTGTGTTGCATTTGATTGATTGAAAATCCATTGTTCAGTTTACTTGATTGAAATTTATTTCTTCAAATAATAAGCTAGTTATGTACTCCATTATGTAATGTTGGCTATACTGTATGATATTGCTTTATGAACTTCATTTCATACTTGTAATAATACACATCTCTTTAATTTGATATTTATTCGCCCCTTACTTCCCTCACCTCTTTTTCCAGATTAACGGACTTTTTCAGTTATATTGGTCCCGTTTGTGTTGGCTAATCAAAACTCCACTATATGTGTACTATATACATACATAATCACGCCGTTCCCTTACTGGGTAGGCAAGAAACAGTGCATATAGCTCAAAAATCAACAGCTCCGTTATTAATCCATCCTGACTAAATTTCTTCACACTTTCCTAACTTTGCATACTCCCTTCGCTTCAACAGCATCCATACACCGAGTCATACATGCTCTTTTATTCTTAAAATTCTTAAATTTTTTTCACATATTCGTTTAAAACATTTAGTCACGTCTTATATGGCCTATAAATTCCTTTTGATCAACACACTCTACCTTCATATATTTGCTTTGTCACTCGATCCATACTCATCCTCTCAACATGCCCCAACCAACGTAAGACGCTTGTTTCACATTTACCTATTGGATTCCCTTTCAAATCGCACTATATAATTGGAAAATATTTGCCGTCCAGAAAGATTTTCAAATTCGCTAAAATATAGTATAGGTTGTACCAAATGTTAAAAAATATAAGCTATACTTGACTTTAAAACTTAACCAATAAGATGTTCAAACACTTTTGCACTAACTTTACTAGCCCCAGTAAACGTTAAGGCGGGGATATAGGAAACTAGAGAAAATGTCAGTGTTTTTGCAGTTTTTATAGCAAAACTTTTTTTTGACTAAAATTAATAAAATATTACTTCAGTACAAATATAGAGTTTAATTTTCTTCACGTGGTGATATCAATAATTGTTGGATATTTTTCATGAGCATAGCGTCATTGGATGACAAACTTTTTGAATGAATAGAAAAATGTGTAATTACTTTCCAGGACACCATTAATAGATATTCAAGAAGTGTTGATATCACCACGTGAAGAAAATTAAACTACATCTTTGTACTGAAGGAATATTTGAATTGTTTTGAGCAAAACAAGTTTTGAAACAATAACTGCAAAAAACACTGACATTTTCTCGTGTCTCCTACATCCTCACCTTAAATTAAAATGATAAAACATTCGAATATGTACTTCGGATACGTACAGTAATATTAGCCTTAATAGTAGTATAAAGTTTTCCAGATAATCTCATGCATGTGAATAGCCTAAATCCCCTCATTAATCATAATAACATAGACTTCATTTATTTGCATCACCTTTTAATTATCGTACAACTCATCTGATTGACAGGGACAACAAAAAAATATTTGGTTGTCATGGAGTCAAAAGAAATCCTTTCATAGCATTAATGCTATCTCGTCTAAAGGTAAAAATAATAATAGTACTACTGTTAGGAGAACAATACAATCCCCCCAAGGGGAGGGGGTGGGAAGGGGGGAGGGATGAAACTCCACATGAAAACATCAATCAAATATTAGAGAGAGGGAGTTGGAAGCAACGCTTATTTTTTAAGAGGAGGGAGGGTGAGGGTTTCCACGCGCGGTAATCCTGATCCAACAAAGATAACTAGACTGAAGAGAGTGTGTGTGTGTGTGTGTGTGTGTGTGTGTGTGTGTGTGTGTGTGTGTGTGTGTGTACCAACCAGGTATGCTAGAGTGGGAGAGACCAGCCAATTACTCCGGAGGGATGCTGCGAGAGATGGCTACTGTTACACGCTGGACCACAATCCGCAGCTCACCACCGGCTTGTTCCATTCACTAAACAAAGAAATCAAATAAACAACCAGTGGTGCATTTTTGGTTTATATTGATTAGATTAACATAAGGGCTATCAACAGTGTCGTGTCTTGGAGTGTTTACAGGGTAAGCAGAGCATGTTCAAACTGTACTCGTGATATATCCTCCCAAAATTTGTTCACCTTTGACCAACCACACAGTCATAAGCTCTGCTCCACATATACCCCGTCTAGAGTGGGAGTGTAGGTGATAGCTAGCAAAAGCTACCAGATCTACTCTCATATCCATTTGCCAAATAATATGATCTGCAAAACCATAATATGTTGATTTGTTATCACTTTTGGTAGTCAAAGCGTTCACAACAAATCATTTATTTTTAACTATGTTTTTCTTTTAACTGTTTTTACATCTTCTACTAGCTATCAGCTACCATCACTCCTATGGTAAATGGACCTCAACTCACATGGGAATGTATTTCTTGATACCTGAACAATAAGGGTTCTAGTGAGTTATTAGAACAATTCATAGGTAGAGATTAAAGCTATTGGCCCTTTTCATTTGGCGTGGAAGTGCAGAGCCATAGGAACAAACGGTTATCTTCGTGAATTTTTATTGTTTTGCAATTTTCTTTTCGGAAACGGTTTGTTCAAGAATAGAAGCATGTTGATTAAGTTATATTTTTTATACACACACCTCCCATATAATTTAAACAGTGATCCAATATTGATAAAATTGAAATTTTTCGTTAGAAAACTGCCGGCTTCGTAACAAAAAATAAGAAAATGTAACAATTAATAAACATCGATACATTGTCTTAGAAGGGGTGTTGAAAATATTAACATAAAAATTCCACTCGTTCTCGAGAAAACTGATATTTCCAAACGTATGATTTTTCTGCAAGACCTGTCCAGTAGCTAGCGCCATCTACGGTTTCCATGATCCATCTGTTCTTGTTGGCGTGGAAGGATACTTTGGTCTGCTGTGAAGCCACGCCACGCCTTTCACCCTCCCGCCCACCATCCCGCAAAATAGGTTTTAGACTTGTACACGACAGGGCCAGGGCCTTAAATAAGTTATGCTTATTTAGCCAATAATCTACGTTACACCATTGGTTACCAACGATCAAACCCAGAAAGACATGGCTGAAAATGGTTGGCATAAGTGGAAATGTACTCGAGCTAGCAAGGCCAGGATTATAAAACAATAACAAGAATTAACACCTTTTTTTTAACTTCCTTACACCCATCAAGCTAATGACGACCCATTATAATGCGAGTCTAACACATTAGATAGAAGCTGAAATATAATACAAGATTAATATTAAAACATTACTCTTTATTTGTAGACGGGCTGCAACAAGTTCGATTAGCCAGGTAAAATGATTTAATTAGTTACTACGAGTCATTAATCCCATATACTTGTAATTTTATTTAATCAATTGACTTTTCTAAAATCTAAAACTTTGACTTTACTGTTACGTGAGTAAGTTTGCTAACAATCAGTTTGGTGATCGTATATTTTTCCTTGGGAAGTCAACACTAAGTTGACTGACTGACCTTGTTAAAAAGTGTGAAACTATTGGTATTAAATGAAGAGAAGGTATTTCATGGTTTCCTATAAGTCAAATATTAAAGAAAGAAAATATTGAATTTGATTTCTGAAATAAATAAATTGCTACTTTATATATTTCTTTGGTTTTTCATTTTTGAAAATAAACCAGACTCAAATAAGTCGGAACTCGTTAATAATAGGTAATTGGGCTATATTAGCCCTCCTCGGTTGGCTTAGTTGTGAGACACCCTATATACCGCCTGATGGGGAGAGACTTGGTGCACCCTATGCACCTGTGCACGTGACCTGCGAACACCCACCCCTCTGACAACCCCTCGAGCAGCAGATTAGCGCAAGGGATGCTGGGTGCGTGCTGTAATGTACCAGTAATACGCCCGCACAACAGCTTTCTACTGATTGGTTATACCCTCCCTTACCCCTCGTTGTGGTATTTCTCGAACTTACGGTGGTCTGAGTGGTTAAGGACTTGGACTCATGGTATAAGGGTACTAAGTTTTATTCGAGGAGGTGCTTAAAACTCTCTACAAATAGTTTTTGATATAGCTATGTTACAAAAATATTTAAATCCCTGACACAAACGCTAGGTGTTATTTGTGCTATCATAGGTAAAGCTAGTCCAAAGTTGCATACACCTGTTTGTGGAAATTATTTGTCCAAAGAATAATTATTATTAATATTATTTGAACAAATAATTTCTATTCAAAAAATATTTTAGAATATTTCAACTTAAACACGATTTTATAATAGTAAAATAATATCCTTAGAATTGTTTTAGTAATAATGATAGTGAACATAATCTTACGCAAGTAAAGGGCATTTTTTTGCGTTGTCTACACACCCACTTTAAGGTGGTATGAAAGAAAACGCGAGAAAAGTCCAGTGTTTTTGCAGTTTTTATGGCAAAACATTTTTTTAGCCAAAATAAATAAAATATTGCTCCAGTACGAACATAGCGTTTAATTGTCTTCACGTGTTGATATCAACAGTTCCTGAATATCTGTGATGAGCATGGTGGCGTTATCTTACAAACTTTTTAAATTAAGAGAAAAAGTTGTCATTAAATTCCAGAACAACCTTTATAGACATTCAAGAAATTTTGAGAGTACCATGTGAAGAAAATTAAAATCTATGTTTGTACGGGAGCAATAGTTTAATTATTTTGGCTAAAAAATATTTTGCCATAAAAACTGCAAAAACACTGGCTTCTTCTAGCGTCCCCTTCAATCCCATCTTAATGTCCTTATTCTATTTTACTCTTTATGCCTTATAATGTGTCTGTTTTTACTTTGTTTAGCCAAAGTCACTTTAGTATCATCAACTTACTAACATATCTGGTTGATTAAATTTTTCACTACAGCCAATCTATTTATATGCTAAGATTTCCAAAAAAAATACATTTTGAGGAAAAGTACTTTGACCCAAAAATCACAGCTTAATCGACACCAAAATTTATGAAACGAATTAATAACTTTGCGATAAATCACTTTTGTGTGTGTGTGTGTGTGTGTGTGTGTGTGTGCGCGCGCGTGCGTATGCGTATGCATGTGTTTGTGTGTGTGTGTGTGTGTGTGTGTGTGTGTATGCAAACCTATCAAAAAAAAGTTAAAGTAAAATAAATTATTAATATATTAAAAATTATTGGTCGGAGCTCTTACAATATAAGAAATCGAATTATGATCTTGACTTAAATTCACTCATAGTACAATTTACTAATAGACTAGAGACCAAAAAAGATAAAAACATTTAAATTATTAAAATTTGTTTTTATAGTTTAATATATTAGTCAGATGTAAACTTGAGTGACTTGTTTTTAAATTGCTTATACAGTACTCTAACTTCTACTATCCCCACAATATTCATTTCTGCCTCGAGCTTCTGTGGAACATTCAACGAGAATACAGTAAAGGTAAAAAGAACTAATTAATTTGAGTTCTCTGAAAGCTCTGAGGGACGTCGTCAAATTTCTCCAGCCTTTTGTGGGCAATCCTCACCCTCCCAAACCAGTTTCCATTCCCCAACCTAACCCTCTGAGTCTGTAAATGAGGTTCATGTACACTCAAACATAAAATGAAAGTTTCAAATGACCTGTGCAGGATACAGTCCTGCTCCAATTTACCAAAATGTTATCTCGTCATATACAGCACAGTAATCGTTATTTGAAAATGTCTAGGGGAAACAACTAATTTCTAAACATAATGGGATAAAATAATTAATAATGTTTTAACACGTTATGGCAAATCATTGGTTAAAAAACATGAGTTTGGATTATAGGAAAGGCAGAGGGAATTTACTCATCTATAGTACTGCGTATTAATATAACTAGATGCAATATTTGCCTACATCCCAAATTACATTATACGTGTATATTTTATCTACCATTATTTACTTATCAATGCTATTCGAGTACTAGCGTTACATCTGGCAAATAAACTATTCCACAATATTGGCTACCTATAGAATTTCTTAAGAAAGTTTCTTTTGTCAGCTTGTCATTGCAGAAAAGTCTTTGATATTGCCCTCAAGTAATATCACTCTCAACGCACATAAGAGACAAAGACGATAGGTGATCTTGGCTCATAGTTCATAGTTGAGCATATACAGTCGCAAACTTGATTTACTTCTCTCTTTTTTTACACTACAGCCTACTAAGTGTTCGGGTTATACACTTGTGTACTAATTACTCTAATAGTTTTGGATTATATTTAAAGGAATTTTACCCAAAGTTTCTTAGAGGCAGAATGAAAAATCATTTAGTAAAAAAACTCAGTACACCCAACCTAGATTCGAACCTCGTTCTTCCCATAATCAGCAGTCTAGTCTACTGTGAGGGCTTGATTTACTTAAGTTAAAAAAATTATATTTCTCCTACTTTTGATCCAACTATCGAAAGATCAAATCAATAATCCCATTTGGAATACATGTAACAAGCTTATATTTTATTTTTATTTTTTTTTATTTCTGCTACATAATTTTGGATCCTGTACAATGCAGAAAACATCACAACCTAATAAAAATAGGCTTCTCCTAAGTTTGACGAATTATTTGGCTTCGTATTGAAACTTATCTTTGGATAAATTTTGTCTACAAGGAAATTAAAGGTATCATGTAGCGTGCTGTATGTATTTTTGTTATTTCTGTGACTAGTACGTTTTTAATACGATAAAAAAAAATAATCTGAGAGGCATCTTTTGCACTTAATTGTGGTACCAATTATTCCTCTGGTGCTTCATCAAATAGTAATCACTTCCTTTTTTACAGTCAGCCTTTTCATTGTCTCTGATCAGAATTTGAAACTAAATTCTCGTCAGTTTTTATAAATCTTCATGCTTGTTTTCATCTCAAAAATCAACCAAACTCCAGAAGGGCATAGTAAAATTTTGAAATTGAGCACAACTCAATTACAGTTTCTTGGAGTGCTTTTGTTTCATTAATCTATGTTAGTTTCTGTTTTTACATTCAGAGTGCGGCGCACATTTCATTGTAATTTATTTTCAACAAGGCCGTAGCCAGCCAGAAATTTTACGGGGGGAGTTTGGTGGGCCCATCCTCCTATTACTGGAGGTTAGAAAAAATTATAAATGATAAACCGTTCTAGAAGCTATCTTAAGTGTTTTTTATGACAATACAACCCCCCTAACTGTTAAAGGCTAGAATTTTTTTTTAGATATTAAACATCTCTAAAAGCTCTTTGAAGTGCTTTTTATGGTAACACAGGCCCCTGATTTGTACTTGTACCTTAATTTTAATATTTTTTGAACCATAAATAAAGCCATATATATTTTGTTCATAAAATTTCGGGGGGGGGGGG